>JAOYNN010002154.1:0-13273 GCA_025770095.1 Goniobranchus kuniei | reverse complement strand
CCCCATTTCAATTTCAACGTTTGCACCGACAATTTCAATGTTAACATATTAATGTCAGTGAAATATGTATAAAACTTAAAAATACAGGGCAAATGCAAATATATACATATTTGATCCTCTCCCATTTGTGTGTTTCTCCTTCTTAGCTCCAGACAACAACTCTCTTTTTCTCCTTCACAAAGTTTCTCTCTTTACTCTTTTCTCTTGTGTGCTGAGATAACCTAGAAGTAGTAGTAGAGTCAAAAAGTGCCCTAAAACACCAAATAAACTAATTCTTCTCTGTTACAATTTAATTATCTATTGGCCACTAGTGTAAAAAAAAGAAGCTGTACATGAGTAATTTTTTATTATGCTGGCTTAATGTTGAAAACACAGTGACAATTTTGTTTACAACTTAATAAGTACTGCCAGGCATTTATCTGCTCATAAGACCAAAGCTTATCCTGGGTTCTCCAGCATGAAGTCAAGTGAGCAGTGCCAGACTTTATCCATCACTCCCTAAATCGGATACTAGTCTACGACAGAGTACTTTTCCATCCAAAGTTGTACCCCAATATCACCCGAGTCAAGTGAATCAACAGGGATAAATTTTCTTGCTTAAGGAAAACCACATGTACGTAAAAATCAAACCTGCTGCCTCTCTGTCTAGTGGCCAACGCTCTACCACTGAGTTACAGTGACCCTCTCTATTATGTGGTTAATGTTTATTGGTTTTTAATTTATGCTGAGTTGTACAACCACAGGATATCAGGCTACCAACTAAAAGAGGAGGGGAACACATACATGTCCCAATGAAATTTGATTTCTGACGACAACGAATACAAAGATATAACTAAAACAAAACAACAAAAGAGAAGCCTCCATCATGAAACCAAGCTACTTTAGATAATTTTATTTATTCCAAATGAATAAACAGCCACATGATAAAAATGATCATTTCAATACTTCCACTCGCTGCTAGTAAGAGAAACATGCTAAGTCATAAAAAAAACAACAAAAAAAACAACCACACACATTAGATCAACTTCTATTTGAGGCAAGTGATAGAATCAGCAGGAATGACACATCTCTCCTCAATGTCTAATGCCAACTCTGTTTAACATGCTATCTGTAAATAATGTAATGTACTGAGGCTGTAGAGAATGTTACATCACAAGCAAGCAATTTTGTGTGTATATAATAATGTGAATATGTGTATGTATTTACAAGAGTTTCTTCAACAACCATCATTTCATTCTCTCAGTAACAGCTAATGTTTGACCCCCTAATGGACAAGTCAATATGTTTAAAAACAAAGAAAAAAAATTGCAAAATCAACCATCTTGGAAAAATGTAAAGGCATCCAATCAGGAAATAAAAACAAAAGTCCAACTTTGCATGGCACAGATCAACTCTGATGCATGAGAAAATGCCTTGACTTTTGACTCTTTAGTGTATACAATAATGCAAGTCTAGTGAATGAATGTCTCAGCTGGCAAGTCAGAAGATCCCTGTCAATCAACCACCTCATCCACAACTGCTCCAGATTCGGCCATGGGAGTTAATGTTGGTTGTGTTTCTCCCCCTGCTGCTGATCCAGCCCCCGATAGTCGCTGAAAAACAAAAACGTCATGCCATGTTGACAAAAGTGAAACAGAAAGTTCATATGCAAGAATAAGTAGGCCTACAGGTAGAGATACAGTAGAACATGAAAGTAACGCACTTGGAAGTAGTGAGAGCTTGGAAATAGTGCGTAAAATCTAAATCCCTACTTCTTTTTCCCCTTCTTTGAGTCAATAAAATTAGCATAGTAGTAGCATGTATGAAAAAAGAGGTCGACTTAGAAATAGCAAGGATTTCTTCCCCAAGACTAAGACTACGGAGGGTAAAACAGGCCAAGAACTTGACTAAATGTAATTTGCGTCTTTTCTCTTCTTTTTCATTAAAACAAAAGATTAGCCTCGGGCAGCAGCATCGCTTAGTGAGAGAGGGGAGTGGAATCAGGAGGTGTGGGGTCGGGAGGGTCATTAGAGCTGGAGTGTTGTTTAGTAGGTTAGCCTCCACTCACACATGGGGAAAGTGGGATACATCACGTACACATGCAGGCCTACACAGTGTATCATTTGCAATACCTAGAAGTAAAATCTACATCTTGCCTACCACAGTCCAGCCAGGCCTAGCCTAACATATAGTCTATGGTATCAGAATCGTACTTGCACACATTGAAACATGAATAAACACACATAGTGTGGACAAACAAACATACACACACAGGTCTAGTCGCTAAACTCCTGTTTTCCTTCCTTTTGACTTACAGTCTTCGTCCAGATCGTTGATATTCTAACCTAGCCTATTCATTAATTCATTTCTTTTGTAATAATAATAATGGCCAATATTATAAAGACTTTTTCTTCAAGCTACTGAGTAGTCTTTCATGACTATTTTAGGTTGCTTGGGAATAGTGAGAACTTAGAAATAGTGAGTAATTAGGGTAAGATCTGTCACTGATTTCAAGTTCTACTGTACCAATATTGTAAATGTTTATATTTAAAAAATCAAAATACCATAACACTCTCCTTTCTCACTACATTTCACTATTTCACTAGGATGATTAAAGACTGGCTACAACAAAAGAGCACTATTAGAGAGCTGCACAGATACAACTAATAAAAGTAAAAGGACAAGATAAAGCCAAGCTCCGTTCTTTGAAACTTGAGATAGTCAATGCATTTAAACATATATATATATATCCTTTATAGCATGCATGACGTTCAAAAAAAGAAACAACACTTTCAAAGGGGTTTGTTTTTGGGGATTTTTTTGTTTACATAAGTTATTAGGTTGGTGCTCCATGACAAGCTGTGCTAGAGCACTGGGGGCCCTTTCAAAATGCTTGAGAAATGAGTAGGCTATACAAGACCACCCTTAACATCTTTCTTCATATAGAAAGACGTAGCCTGGATAAGGACTGGAACAATGACGATGACAGCTTTCACTTAACCCTGCAAAGGCATTTGCGCTACTTGTAGCGCTGCTCTCCCCTTTACGGAGAGTGTGTTGGCACTACTTGTGGCGCATGAACCCTGACCCTCTTTATTTCAATACTTATCAATCCCTATAAGGAAATTGACCCGAAAGTGATCTCTATTTCATTGTTAAATAATAGCCAATGGGATTGCAGGTTATTTGAAGCCTCTAGATCATCTTTAGGCTTTGTTATAGCTCCACGAAGTCACACCTTACACACCGCCCACCTCTTGCCTTATGCAAGCTGTTATGCGTTATTGGTTATTTTCAACGATTTATTTCATTTCCTAAAGATGGCATCATTTAGTTCATTTTATCAGCTTTCAGAAAATATCTTTTATAAAGGTTTTTTAAGTTATAAGGCTGGATTTCAGCATTATTCATAACATAGTTAAAATGGCGACACAGTGCTCTGCCACCCTCCCATGTTTTACAATCAAACCTCGTCAGCTGGCTGGCATTCTGCGAAACGACTTCCGGTAAAATGCAGAGCCCCACTAGGGTTAAAATCTAAACATTGGCTTCCAAACAGGCCACTACCATTAACCGATATCTAACTGACCCCTTATTTCAACCATACCTCTGTGATATTCTAGCTGAATTCAAAACACTTACTTTCAAAACCTAGAGTAAATTTGAAAACCTTTGGAAAACAATTATTTTCATTTCAAGCTCCATCTATTTGGAATTCCACTCCTGAAGCTTTCTAAAGAATGCTGACTCTATTGGTTCCTTTAAACAAAAATTGACAAAAACTTTCGTCTGTTTGGTTTACGGTGGCAGAAGAGTTATGAAGAGATAAGACGTTGAATGAATTGTTTAACAAGATACTCTTCTACATTTAGATCATTGCAAACACACATTTCACTCAAAGAAATGGCATGATGTGCTAATTTGTCTGTTTGTTCTCTATGATCCATACCATACTTGTATATGTATTGTTATTGTTATTTTAAATTTTTCAGTGTCTTGAGTTAAATAAGGGAATGTGCTGTATAAAATGACTTACCATTACTATTATTACACTCATATATGTATAGATAGATTGATAGATAGATAGATAGATAGATAGATAGATAGATAGATAGATAGATAGATAGATAGATAGATAGATAGATAGGTAGATAGATAGGTAGATACAATATTTAGTATAGGACAAATGTAACTGCCACTGCCCCTTGATCACAGAGCAACTCCGTTAGGTGCTTGGTTCTAATTTGCGTCTCATCTGGACTGTCCAATTCGTAAGGACCACCTCCTTAAATCTGGATACATTATGCAAATTATCACAGCCATTCGCTCAGACAGACTATATTTCAACTTAGGCTTCTGCATTTACCCAAAGTAAATCAAAATGGAAAGGCCCAATGACCTAGCTTGTCGTAAACACATTTCTCTCAAGGTCAACAGCTCTCATTAGATAGTTGATAACAAAAGCCCTTGACATGATTTGAATGTGAAATAACTGGCCATCTCATTGACAGTCTTTTGGGCAATGTCATTGGCTGTCTTTTGGGCAATCTCATTGGCTGTCTTTTGGGCAATCTCATTGGCTGTCCTTTAAATAGAAAGCCTTTAATGTCCTGATGGCAATTTTTCTTTTGGTTTCTCTGGAAGGAAGACCAAGAGGTAACCTAGCATCAGCTGCAGAACAGCGCCGCCAGGGCAATAGGCGTAAATTATCTTGCCCAAGGAAAAAATGCAGCCGAAATAGGGCTCAAACCAACAGAGTTCGGCTTACAGTGCAATGACTTATCCACTTAGTCATGGCATGCCCCAGAGCCTTTCTTCCAGATTTAAATAAATGTAACTTTCGGGTCTATTTCCTTTACAGGAGTATACAAATTTTTCATTCAAGCAGGTCAAGTCACCCATTTTAGAAAGTAATGCATGCTCGTTATGACCATTTTTAGATACCATATTAGAAAAAAATGACTGTGGTAATGATAAAAACCATATCTTCTAAACCATGCATGATAACTTTACAAAATTTTCTGGACAGACTTTTGAATAATTGACTAACACAGTTATACATCTTGATATACAAATGGGGTCAAATATTTCCCACTTGAATCAGTTCATTGTCACGGCCCTTCTCTCTTGATTTAGATTTAAATCTAATCTTTTGAGCTCAAGCAATTCATAGTCATTGTCTGAGCCTCATTGATTAGAACTAGAACAGGAATAGCTTGATCACAAAGTTCTGATCAGGATTTGTTACTATCTTTACTTCCATCTCCACAAAAATGTGTTTTCACAATGACTGATAAAATCGTTGTGTGAGTCCATGGCATAACTGACCAATGTCAACATATTGTGTGAGTCCATGGCATAACTAACCAATGTCACCATATTGTGTGAGTCCATCGCTTAACTAACCAATGTCAACATATTGTGTGAGTCCATGGCTTAACTTACCAGCGTCAACATATTGTTAACTAACCAATGTCAACAACTCAAAAACGGTCTGGAACATCACAACACTGTTGGCATCCCCCCCCCCCTTTACACACACACACAAAACAAAAAAAAAAGAAAATTCATGAAAAGCAGAAGTACATTACAAAGGAAGGGAAATCACTCCTGATAATTATAGGCTTCATACTTTTCTGCTGACTTTTGTGCATTACACCCATACTGTAAAGTGATCACTAAATAGAATGTGTGCATTGATAAACCAGAATGGCAATATGGGCGGCCTTGCTATCCGGAAATTGCAGCAGCGCAACATAAAATCCACAGGACCCTGACCTTGCTAAATAAAACATTTTTATGAGCTTTATAAGGAAATCGACCGGAAGAGATCTGTTCTACAATCTTAAGGACAACCAATGAGCTTGCAAGTTATTTTAACCCTTTACTCTGGATCTAAGATCTGTCTTGTCTACCAAATCCCATGACACTGCAATCAAAAGAAGACCTTAATTGCTTAACTAGCATAGCACAAGACGGATAGAAGTGGCAGGCATTGTCAGCGAAGATCAGAAAATGAGCCAAGGCAACACAGTCGGAGTACTGGATCGCAACAAGGCTCAAAGTCAAACCCCTCTGGATCTCAAATTTGTTATCAAGCATTGAAGTGTGGGTAAGCTGGCTTCACCTATATTCGGCTCATTCACCTATTCAGGCTTGTTCACCTTTGGAGAAAATTAACCTAGATGAAGTCTTTACTATAATTTAAAGAACAGCCAATGGGATTGCAAGTTATTTTAATCCTTTACCCTAGATCATTGCTTTGTTCTCGAGCCTTGAAATAGGACTTCCCCAACCAGCAACCTGTGTCTAGTTTGCCTTTGTTCGGCCCATTGAACTGTCACCTTTAAACTCCCGCCACACTTGTGATTCTAAGTATATTCACTGCATTATTTCATTATTATATCCTGTAAAATGGAGATATTAGACCAGAGTAACCACATTGTTCTGCCACTAAACTTCATATTTTTATCACTTTCTCTTCTCATTACGAACTGATCAGTCAGTTTAAAACTCACATACATGCACATACACCACATGAAAAATGCAAAAACAGCCTGAATCTCTATTACCTGAGACCATAGGGAGTACTGTAGCTTGGTGGTAGAGTGTAGGCCTCCTGTCTGAGGGGCATCACATTCGAATCTTGCTACGACCCCTGTGACTTTTCCTCAAGCAAGAAAATTGACCCCTGTTGCTTCACTCAGGTGAAAATGGGTACAGCTGTGGCTGGAAATGTACTATGCAAAAGACGAGCATCCCATTCAGAGAGTGATGGATAACATCTGTCAATGTCCGCTTCAAGCTATAGAAACTGGGATAAACTCTAGCCCAATTAGCCACTTTGGCTTGAAAAGACTATATCTTGCAGGTCTGAATCATAAACCATAAAGGTACTGAATCTTTGTGTTTGGCTTACCTCGTTGCCTTCTGAAAGAATTGTTGGCAAAAGGGCAGGAAGGTCTTGAGACAAACCATGAACATCCTGTTCCCCCATTGATGGCATCAGTGTGAAGGAGGAAGCTTGAAAACAGGAAGTAGAATCTTCGTTGCATTCTAATACTTTTGGTGAGATGGGATCAGAAAAGCTTGGGGACATTTCCTGATCGCCGTGTCGAGTTGCAGGCGTTGGAGCCCACTGATGGTCGAAAGCGCCAGATGGGGATAGAATGGAGGAAGCAGAATCCAATGACATGGGGAAGGGATCCATTTTAAATTGTTTCTCATTAGCCACAACTGACCTAGCATCCTCTTCATTATCACTGAGGAAAAACAGAAAAGACTGCTTTGTAAAATTTAATGGGGATCCAAAGTTCCACCAAGACAATATAATCTTGATGTTTTTAACATTCCAACATATCATATTAAAAAGCGATTTTGGGAAAGTGTACCTTGACATAGAGGATTATCAACTGTGTGCTTTCCCCATATAAATTCTCGATCTAAAACAAGAAAATCATGAGAAATATAAAAAACATGCCCGCATTGAGAGTAAACGGGGACATTTTAAATACAGAGTTGCCAACCCCATAATTTTCTTTTTAGTGAAATTGACCAAAAACAAATGGGGAGATTTTAAAAAATTGAGGGAGATTCCATAAACAGTTCGATTTATGCTACAGATGTCTTTAAAACCAACCCTTTGACCTACTAGTACAGGTTTTTAAAAAGGCACCAACAAATGCTCGCAGTTAGTGCATCCCATGAACAAAACGAGATCCTCCTTCGCTGGGCCCACCTCAACCTGCTTAGCTAATGATCAATATTGTCCGTCAACTGTCACAGCAGAGTTTCTCAGAGTGGTCATTTTTTTTTCTTTTCTTTAAAAAAAATAAGGCCATGGACAGTGAAATGTTTGGTTTTTGGCCGTTTTTTTATAACAAGACGATATGATATACTTGTCTCCGCACAGCCGGCAATACCGGCTCTAAGAAATAATTAAAGTGGCGTTAAAAACAAACCTCATTTAAGGCTGACATGAGATAATGGTCACACACAATAACAAAAAAGGAAAAAAAATCGCAAAAACAAAACAAACAGGCGTTTGACCCTGCTTACGTCTATGATGTTAACCGAAGAGTGAATTCTGCTTGGTCTTAAGAGGAAATTGCATTTAACCCTTTAAAATGGTTCCATTTCTCTCAAAACATTGCCCAGACCGTGCGGTATCGTTTAACACCATGATTGCATGCGATCGTCACATTATTATTATTGCACAAAATTCATAAAGTTACATGTAAATACTTTTATTTGACTATACATTTCCGTGGCATAGAGCCAATTTCCGTTTCTCTAGGGGCAAGCAATGCATTTCCGAGGCAGCCCCGGAAATTCCGTGGCACTTGAAATAATAATAATAATAATAATTAATAATTATTAATTAGCTTTCACATTCTACGACCTCCTGGCAGAAATAGATACCTCAATGCATTTTATACTGTTAATTGCTAACATTTGACTAATATCGTTAATAAGATGACTGATGCTTGATTTCGCCTTGTTTGTAAATTTTATCGCTCGAGTTGGAAAAAAAAATAATGACTGCCGACCCGCGAAATTCGTGAGATTTCGCGAAACTTTGTGAGAACCTGAGATGAGCCATTTTTGCGTGAGTCACGCAAAAATCGTGAGGGTTGGCAATTCTGTAAATAATACATGACACGCATAAGACACCACACTGCTAGCTGGAGGAGAACGCAATTTACAAGTGCCAGTTTAAAGTGAGAAAATGGGACTCAGCCTGAATGAAAAGAAAACCAAAACAAAGTATCTCAACAACAACAAAATATTACCAACGTGCTGCATTAAAGTAAACGGAAATATGCTTTGTCAAGTACAGAACTAGAACTACCTGAGTACCCCGGCACATGGATCAAAACAGAGGGCAGGAGCAAAACAGAGATCAAATGTAGAATCGATCGAGCAAAAATTGCCTTGGAGAAAATGAAGAACATATTTACTGACTAAAATTTGACACAGAAACTGAAAATGAGGCTTCTGCAACGTTACATAGAAGCCATCTTAATGTACTCAGGTAAATCATGGATGATAACAAATACATGACAGAAGCAGGTGAACGCAGCAGAGATGTGGATTTTAAGAAGAACATTGAGAATACCTTGGACAGAGAGAAAAACAAACAAAGAAATACTTGAAATGGTACAGTCCACATGCTCATTAGTGAGGAAAATAACAAACAGACAAGAAAAATTCATGGCTCATGTGATGAGAAGAGATGGAATTGAAAACTTTGTGGCAACAGATAAGATTGAAGGCAAAAGATCACATAGACATGATGGAAGATATAACAAAATAGCTGGGAACAGGAAAGAACACACAAATGATAAAGAGGAGTAGGAAAGAGTGGAGTGCAAGACCCTAATCACCAACACAGAAAAACACAGCACATGACGACGAGATTTGACTTAGACCTAGATCTAAATTAAGCTCTATACAAAGGGTGCCTTGACCTGGGCGTCATCATAAGCTAGGTGAGCTGTTTTTAGAACTAAGAAAGGTCAAAAGGGTTATCCTCGAATTTATATAATATTTCTTAGTGCGTAGCATTGCTCTAACAACCTCCCCTTAAGAATCCAGTTCGCCTAAGAATCTGCAACCAACTTTTCATACATAAAATTATCTTTTTAAGAAGTCAGTTGTAGCACAGTCTGGCTTAAGACCTGGGCTAATCAGAGATGACAGGAAGTAAGTAAGTAAAATTATTCAATTTGATGCATGCCATTACCAAAAATGTGTGAAAAGTTGGACGCCAGTGACAGGCGTAAGTCTGAGAAGTCTATGGTCAGGTCCAGACATCCTTGGATATCATAAAAACAACACTCAGGTGTGATAGACCCTTCAGCCCACTGGGAGTCAGGCATGAAAAAGATGCGTTACCTATCTCGCCCATTTTTCGACCATAGCAGTTGATAAACGCTGATTGTGCCTTGGCATCAACAAAAGATTACGAAGATGCCCTCCAACCAAAAGCATTGACAACTCTGCAAACTAACAATAAGACAAAGCTTTATGCCAAAAATTCAAGGAGAAAGGGAATAACCATGTAAAAATGAAAACACCTGGACAAAAAATCAGTTCGGGTAAGAACCTGGTCTGCCTAAGAACCCACTGTTTCTGTCTCTCTCACATCAGCTTCTCAGAACAACTGTAATGTATGTGGCATCGTCTTCTGTTTATTTTCTAATGCAGTAGAATTGTCAAGCCTTTTGGTGAATTCTCTGATCTGCTGTATTCTTAGTAAAGTGCAGTGATGGGAGATATCAGTGATATCGATTAAATGATATATTTTTTCATGAAAAATATGGATATATAGAAATTTGTCAATATTACACAATTGTTGCTGATATATCGAAAATTGCCAGCAAATATAACTACAGATTGATATATTTCGATAAAGGTCGAGTCTTGTCATTTCCAAAACTTGCTTGCCTTTTGTGTGAGTGAGTGATGTTGAAGGCAATAGAATTAGGCCTGAGCTTTTTATAACACTGGTGAGTCATAGACAAAATTCTAAGAACCTCAATAGTTTCAGTACTGACATGTACAAGGTAAACAAGACTATTTGTCTTCACTGTCTAAAGTTTCTTACTGGTTTCAATTTTCCTTGCAGTCTGCTCATTCCTGGAAATGCATCGTGAGTGGAAATATCAAAATATCAATATTTTTCTATCTTCTTCTATATGATATTTATATTTCAGTATCTATAAGTGGATACAATGTGCCCAACACTAGTAAAGAGTAAGACACTGACTAGCGCAAAAGGAGCAGCAGCACAAATTTAAGCTTACAGAAATAAAAAAATATACCTAATAATGACAATATAAAAAATATGTCAAATTTTGAAACTTGTATCATAATGGTCATGAAAAACTATTTCGGACAATAAATCTCTATTAGACCTTAGACCTTAGTCCTTCGTGTCTAGGAAACACATAAGGATGTCACGATCTTCCATTTATGTCTGTGTTGTTATGCTTCTTTTGCTTCCTGTCTATTGAATCCTAAATTTGTCAAATCCCTCGTGATCATCTCCCCCCACGAAAGTCTAGGTATACATCTGGCCTTCTTTCCTTTTGGCTCCCACTCTAAACACTCTTTTGGGGAATCGTTTTTCATTCATACGCCAAATACGCCCTAAAACTGTAAGCCTATGTTTTTTTATTACATTGAGAATGGTTCCATGTTTTGTTCTCTTCAATATTTCTTCATTTTAGGCTCTGTCTAGAAATGTCACCCCTACGATCTTTCTTAGACAATGCGGGTGGAATGCATTGAGCATTCAAGCCTCTTATGCATATATTGACCATGATTTGCTCCCATACAATAATTTGGAAAGCACCAGGGGCCTAATTCATGTAGGAAGCCTAACGATGTAGACTGGGTCAAAATTTAGGCTATGGCTAAATCTGTCTAGTCAGAATTCATGAGGCAAGACTTGATGGTAGACCAGTTCTAAAGGTGGGCCTAAACAGGAAACCACTGAATTCGCTGGTCTAAAGCGTTTAGGCCAAGACAAAACAGCCATTCTCCTCCTTTCCCAGCATTGGGGCTTTTAACCGGAAGCTGACTTCAGACTGATAAGTGCACCACCACTACCCTTTCCTACGTGTGAATTAAAATAGGGGCCTACTATTGAAATGTAGGAAAAGAACATGCATTGATGCAGTCTATAATTCAGTTCTGTAAAAGGGGCAATCATAAACAAATGTTGTATATAGTAAACCATTCCGAATTGAAAAACAAACAAACAACCAACAAAACATAATCAAAAACAAAAACAAAACACAAAAGGAAAACAACAAAAACAAAAAAAGCAAAACAAAACAAAACCAAAACCAATAACAACGTAAAAACAAAACAATAGACAATCAATTGGAATATTTAGATCTAGGCTGAGCAATCTCCAACACAGTGAGCATTACAGCGTGTGCCTTTGACCTCAATATCAATAGGAATGGTTTCCAGTATCTCTCGTTGAATGTGATGTTGAAAGTGCAGTCATCAAAGGTTCTAGTTCTACCAGAAAAGAAGTCCATTTGTTTGACTTTCATCATTTATATTCAAGGAGTCATCCCCCTGTGTCCACGTCTGTGAAAAAGAAGCACGTGCACCGCAGGTTGTTTTTTACCACTCTAGAGTCAGATTTCATTTCGTTGGCAAATTTGCCATACATATGCCCGCTTCACATATAGGTACTAGATCTAGCAAAATGAAGTTCATCTTCCTGCTACTTTTAAGTCTAGATCTATTTTTTGATTGAGCAACTCTTTGTACCCCTGCTCTTCTAGTCTAGTTTGATAGCATAATGTATCTAGAAGTCAAATGTATCTCGGTAAACTGTAAACAACCTCTATGGTTTAGAAAATACTCCCCTCCCTCCCTGCAAACACACAAACATGAGCATTTTACCAATTTGTGATGTAGGCATTAATTTCCATGTATAGCAATTTCCTCTCCGATTTTAATGATGCATTGCCAGCCCCTTGACCCATGCCTGACCATCACTTGACCACTGGTTACAATGACCATTGCTGACCAACTGTTTGACTGTCACTTTTTTGGCATATAGAGACATGGGCTCAAAGAGAAGTGGGCACAAAGATACGTAACCATATTCAAGGATGGAAATGATTCATTGCGTGTCTTCATGACTGTATTGGAAATCGTGCATGGATTAGATCCAGATATAGATGTAGATAGATCTAATTGCAGTTTATTCAGCTTCGCCTGTTGGGATGCTAGGCCTAGTGCTATAGTCGAAGTTGATTTTAGTTTTGTTGGGGTTTTTTTGTTTGGTTGGGTTTTTTTTGTGTGTTTTTGTTGTTTTGTCTTTTATTGTTTGTTGTTTTAGTTTTGGTGATGTGTAGACTAAATACATCTAGATAGGCATATCGAGATCTAGGCATGGAAGTTTACGTGTAGTTGTGGCGAGATGTCAACATACACAAGTACGACTAGTCAGAAGTGTGAAAGTTGACTAAAGGGCATGTGCAAGGTGCTGAATTTTAAACATTTGAGTGACCTATTTATTTAGGCTGAGACTTCCAAGTCACACCCTCAAGTTCATCACATGAATAGCAAACTGCCTCGTTCTAAAGCATTGTTTTTTAGGCTTCCCATATGAATTAGACCCCAGATCTCTATGTATCTCGAACCCATATATCTTACTATTAAAATTCATTTCAACTGTTTGTAATTCACTTTAACCTTTACCCATGCAAAGTCGGCAATCCCATGAGGCCAACACCCTTAAATAGTATAATCCAAGACACAT
>JAOYNN010002043.1:0-13277 GCA_025770095.1 Goniobranchus kuniei | reverse complement strand
ACTGCCCGGCTGGGGATCGAACTCGGGCCACCTCGCTTGGCAGTCAGCCGCTCTACCAACTGACTACCGGGCCGCCATTGCATCAGTATTCTGTCTTAAAATTTACTGGAGTTACAATTTAGAAATTTTGTTAGTTATACATATATATATACATGTCTCATTTCAGATTTACAAAGAAAGCATGTTATAGAGGTGAATGCTCAAAAGGATATCAAATTCCAGAGGAACACCCACCATAAGTATTTCATGTCTTGTTTTGTCCGAAGTCCACTTGTCGGATGGCAACTGGGAATTCTCTTGAAAACTTTGAGGCAATCCTCGAAACAGAAAAAGAGGAGGAAAATGATGACTCCTCAGATGAAGGCAGTGATGGCGAAGAAGAGAGCTCCAATGATGAGGAGGGAAGTGATGAAGGTGATGATGGAGATGAAGAAGATGGAGCAGAAGAAGAACAGGAAGGTGGGTTTAAAACAAAAGTTACAAACTTAATAATAATGATACAAGAAATACACCTTTTAACTATTATTTAGTTGCCACTTAAAAATGAATGTTTTCCATGGTTCTTGGAGATAAGAAACATTTCTCTTAATAACTACCATTATTTATTTTCATTGCCATGAAAATGTCTCAGTGATGTAATGGAATTTTAAGATATTAATAAAGTCTACAGCTTGACTAAATAATGTCTTTTGAATTTTACAAAACATGCATTATTGTTTTTGTGGACTGTTGGAGGAGTACACAGACATGCAGCCATTTTACAAGAGCTCTTGTTCTAGCAAACTGACAACATCCTCCTCTAGTATAAAGCATCATAAAGGAAAATCATTCTATCTAGATGGATCAAGTACATTTATACACAAAGAGCGGTAGGAAACTCACCGTGACTGTTGGGGTGCACAGTTTAAGGCTTGACGCTGTCATTGCGTTTTTTTTGCAAATTAACATCCAAAATTTTGCAAAAATTTGCAATATAAAAGAGCAAATTTTGCAAGACTTTTTGCAGAATTTTACAAATTTTGCAAGCAAACTTTGCAAGATTTTGGAACATACGGTGCCACAAATTTACGATTGTCCGCAAATTACTACAAGTTTTACAAAAAAAAAATTAATGTTCAAAAACATTTCCATCTTTTTGAGGGGGGGCAGAGGATTCCTTTTCTTTTCTCGATGTTTATCTTTCCTCTATGTTTTGCTTTGTTCAGATTAAATGGCTATGATATAGACTTACAGATGAACAGAGACAAAGAGTGAGACAGAGACTAACATACAAGGAATGAGAAAGAGGAATGACTCTCTCAGGCTATGGCCGAATAATCAACAGTGTTGGCCAACCAGTGCCAGCAGTAAAAATCTTTTTTAAATATAGATATCTGCTGCAGGCTAGAAGGCCTAGCGTTAGCCGAAAAGATTGCGAATAACGCTTAATCTACCAAATTTGTTTGTGACTCTCCATCCCCCATTACCAAGTTTTTACCTGTTGTAACAGTGTCAAATGACCACTCAAACTAAAATATTAATTAAAAATTCATTTTTCAAGCAATTGACTTCAAATTTTCACATCACATTGATGAATACCTCCAGTTTAATAAAACTTCCTTTTACACAAAAACTATGACTTTTTTGTTTTTAAACCTTAAAAATGGTTACCTAGTTGGTATGAGGTTTTCTAGGTCTAGATCTAGCTTCTAGTATTCTCTTCATCGTACTTTATGGTAGGATTTAAAATCAGAATCTGGATCATCTTTGATTGATAAATCAGAGTCAGTATCACTTGTAACATCTTTTGAATTTAAATTCGTATGAAATCAAACTCAATTTCATCCAGATTTCATCTGTAATAGGCCATCCTTGACAGCCGAGGCAGTTCGAGAATTAAATGTTTACATTTTAGCTCTGTTTTCTGATCTAGAAACTTGTAGCAGTTCAAGCAGTTTCTTCCTATTGTTATAGGCTTCTACTTTCACTTTTAGGAGGCAAGGGAGGCCATGGTAAATGATAAGAAAAGAATTGAACTCTGAATGGGGCGCATCATGTTGAGCGGCATTTGAACAGATTGGTAAAATACGACACAAGTGGATAGGAGTATGAGTGGATTAGTAGATCAGGTTCAGAACGAAGGGAAACAAATCTGACAGATATGCAAAGGCCCGATGTGAAATTTATTCTTGATAATGGCTCAACAAGAGGGAAATATTTTTGAAAATTAATGTTTTGGTAAAATTTGTGGTAATTTGTGGAAAGTCCTAAATTTTGCGGCAGCATATTTGCAATTGTGGCTGCGAAAAACTGCAGTGACAACTAAATGTTAAGTTGATTAACTAGACATAACCTCCCTGTACTGTAAGTTTCTAAACATAAATCAGAAACTACGTCATCATGTTTTTAGCTTTCTTTGACTAGAATGAGCATCCCCTGACTGCTCTATAAATTTATATCAACAGGCTTACACGTTTAGAGACTTGCACAGACAATTTAATAGAGGAGTTGGGGGACACCCAGTCTTATCATGACCAGCCAAAAATGTTATGATCCGATTTCTGACTTATGTGTTTAGAGACTAACAGGGACGATAAGTTGACAAAACTGATACAGTACTAATAATGATAAAGAGAACAACAAGAAAGAGACGAAAAGACAAAGGGTCTGGTTCATAAAGACAAGTATCTAGCTTTTACATAACTTATAATCAGAATCATAATAAAAATTGTACTTAGGCCTTCTGGACGAAATGTTATTTATTGACAAAACTATGCGTAAAACAACGAAAATCACAATAATATAAGATTAATACCAGGTGCCTATAGAAACATGGAACCCAATTTTGATAATAAACCAATCTGCACCATAATTAAACATGACGTAATGTGAAATATCACATTTTCCATCACGTAGCATGGTGCGGGTTGCAAGCATGTTTACATCAATGCAAGGCATGGGCAAGTCCCCTCTTTTCACAGGGCAATAGCAGTCAACACATGTCATAAAATGAAGTCTCTCTGATCAAACCAAAAGCAATTTGCATCAAATTTCAATACTGATAGACGAAATACTCAAGCAATTCCATCAAATCAAAACATACTGAGATGGCTTTGTACATCATTTAGAAGTGTGGGCCTGTTGCCCTCAGTTTCCATGGAATAACTGGACTTCTTTCCTTGGTCGACGATGAAGGAAGTGATGCTATTGGTAACAGCGAACGTTATCTAAAATGATTAAATGCTTTTGGAGAGGTCTTAGACAACATGCAGAAGTAAAAGAAAGAGAATAACAGCAGTTTGAATGGGATAGTGCATTGCTCGAAATCTGTATTAGAATTGCCAAATCACTTTGGCAAGAAAGTAATCAGTCGTGGTACAGATCTGCATTGGAGTTTCCACAGCCTAGATGATCAGTCTCACGTTACACTGTCATGTGGGGTTTTCTAAAGGATAGCACGTGTGGAGTTACCCTTGAAGACACAGATGGTTTACCAAAATTAATGAATTACAATGCAAAGAAAATTTCAGTCAAACAATGTCAATGTGTGATTGAAAACTTTTTACGTGTGAAAATGTGCATTGATTAAAATGGACACCATCTCGAACATGTTCCAAGATTTCCAAACAGTTAAATATTTTCACTTAAATTTTGCCACAAAAATTGCAAATGCTAGTGTTGCAGTACAGCAACAGAATGTGTTTTTTATTTTACTAAATTAAATTTTCTTGATATTTGTCTGGGTTCCAAGTTCCAATTGTCAGCTGGTAAATATGCTAATATTTCTGTCATTCATTTATAACAATATTTTCTATGCTGCTATGTCATTACTATAAGTAAGAGCCTAATAAATATCATAGTTTGAGCTTTTTCTTTTTCTTTGCCTTTTCCACCATTTTCATTTCCTCTTGTTCCAATTTTCTTTCCAGGGCTTGTCTCCGAAGAAGTTCCGTATCCTGATTGAGAAATGAAATAAAAAGAAGAAAACAATAAATTAGATCTTTTCAAAACTTTACGCAGGGAAAATATGATTTTCATTTTGATTGTGATTTCTGTTTTCTTTGTTCGCATGAGAACCTAAATTGAATAAATAAGGGATTGAGGCCTCTGCCTGTAAAATTTAAATGGGGACGTTGACTCTTCTCCATGCAAAGAGTGAAATCACAAGGAATGAGCATAACAACCTTTTTCAATTGTTTAAAAACACCATCAACCTCATCAAAGAAAGTTTAAAATGCAACACAGAATCAAGGGCATGAAGAAGAAAAAATTCTCAGGTTATACAAAAATGTTTTTGGACTGAGTTACTGGAAAATATAGGAACTTTCTCTTCATCCAAGGGTAGGAATCCCATACATGATGATTTCTTGTTTAGTCATTTCATATTCATCAAATATATTTGTCCTATTCATCTATTATAGATTTCAGTTTGTGGACCCTCTGGCAATTGAGGTAACTACACACCCTACATTCTCCAACATTAGCATGAACGTGGCAATTGATATGAGGGAGTGGAAGTTTATGAGGAGATTCATCAACCGGGAGATTTTTTTTTTTTTTTTAAATCTAAAAAGAGAGCTATGGTTTCTGCTAATTTTTTCCTAACCTACATTGCTTACAACTTTTAATGTTACGCTTCTAATCAGCGTACAGCTCTGGAAACAAGACCTTACTCTCCACCTCTACTAAAAACCGGTCTCGACAGAGAATCATCAAATACCATAACTCCTGTTCTATTCGATTTGCAGAACAATTTCTAGACTCTAACCTGGATACCTGTGAATGTAATTTTAGAAAAATTGATCTACTGACCGGGTACTAAACATAAATCTAGAGGTGTTAGATGAAGAAACCAGAAAGCTTCTAGTGAACGCCCTTGAAACAAGTAGAATTAACGACTGCAACTTGCTCATGTTCGGACTGCTGAAGAAAACAACCAAACCCCTCCAGCTGATGCAGAATAAATCAGCTCACATCGTTATTGGAGCAAAGAAGAGGGATCATATTACACTGGTTCTGAGTTCATTACATTGGCTCCCAGTTGCACAAAGAATCGTCTTTAAAATTACATGTTTTGCGTACAATTACATCCACAAAACTGCCCCGCAATATTTTCAGGGCCTTGTGCATGTGCACATTCCTAGCTGAAACCTGAGACCATCAAAATCAATCCAAGTAAAAAAAAAAAAAAGTAATTATGAACAACAACTTCCACTCACGCTCATTAGACTCCGCCCTCATCATCTGGAACTCACTCTCTGTCAAAACCAGAAACTGCACAACATTTAATTCTTGCAAAAAGCGCCTTAAAACTGAACTCTTTCGATGAGCATTTGATTAATTGTTTTACTTATATCGCAATGTGAAGCGCATCTGAGCATCGGATAGGGAAAGCGGCGCTGTACAAATAATTTTCTTCCTTCCTTTGAGACATATCTACATGCGTTTTTAAACTTGTTTTCACCTCATTTCCCTACGTATAATCACAACTTTGGGGATTAAGAGAAAAAAAATTGCTGGATTAAAGCCTAAAATTACATTGTGTTTTATAAGCTCTTAGTTCTACTAGAACTTCCTTAATATTTTGATGAACATGTGCATACATTCTTATTTTTCTGGGTTGAGAGGAAAGAAAAAATTAAGAGGATAAAGTGAATGACAGCACACACAAAAAGAAGTTCACTTAGTTTTTATGCTCAAACTTGTGAGGATTTAAAAATTAGAAAAAAAAAAATTCACATAAATTCAAATTTCAAGCAAAATTGTCATTTACCCCCTAAAATTTCCCTCTGTTAAAAACTGTTGATCTAGCTGAATCTAGATATGTATGAACCCCAATTCATCGAGGAGATTCAAATATGTTGATTAATAATACTCCCATTATACTTCAGTGGTATAAATGTGAGCCATAATACATACCAAAAACCAGTAAGAATGGACAACATACTTTGACAGGAGTTGACTCAGCACTCGATCCAGGACTTTTTGTTGGTGTCTTGGTTGGGCTATTCTTTGAGGGTGATGTCTTGTGGGGTGATACATTTCTCTGTCCTATTGAGGTTGGAAGACGACTAGCCCAAGACTCAGCACTCGGAGCACCCTGACCTATGTCCTCACCCTCTTGACCATCACCTGCATCTGGTATCAAAAAATTAAAAATTATTTGCTTGAATATATAAATATAACAATACATGAATTGATTAAAAGATTTAAATAAAAAATTAAATATGAAACGTATTAACAGTAAAAGTATTACAGTAGATTCTGCGCATAAGCACGTTGTGCAAGGGCACGATCTCAGCAAGAGCACGCTCTTGGGCTCTGACGGAATTTTTACTATATAATTGTCATGCCTATGAGTACGGTCATGTCGGACAAGCACACGCTCTACTGGTCATAAAATCGACAAGACGGTAATTAAATTTTGGAAAATACAGATTAGTGTATCACAAAATGGATGTAAATACGTGTGAATGTATGGCCTGGGGCTATGGACAATAAAATATGACGAACAGCACACTTGTAGTACGGTAGGACACTCACACTAACAATGGAGTGTCTAGGCACGATACGTGACATGCAACGACAAGGGACGAGGTGTGAATGAGAGACTGTCTGGCCTAAGGCCTTGCGACGACCAATGCCTTTGATGTGAACCGACAATCCGTCAAGAAGGAAGGTAGACCTAGAAAAGCAATCTTGGTTGTCAGCCGTGTTATTCTTTTATGACTTAAACTGTTTAAACGATGATTCAATCATCTTTCTGTCGCCCACTTTTCACCCATTGCTTTCTTTATGACTAGATCTCTAATCTAGTTTGCCCAACCCTGACCGTCAGTGTAAGTGTCAATGACTGTTTTTTCACTATCACTCTATTACCCATTGTTACTGCAACTTCTATGTCGACAAAGGTTACCCAAAGGGTGCTACTCAAAAATACAGTCAAGATAAGCAACCGGTAAAATACGACCCTGGCCTCCCAACTATCACCCCTCGTTCATAAGCATGGTCTGTCCAAGGGCACGCTTTGGCCCTCTCCCGAGCACCGTGCTAATGGGCGGAATCTACTGTATTATTTTTTTATTATTATTACTATTATCAGGCCCTTCTTGTAAACAGTTACCAACATGCATGAGATGCAGACATTTCACTGAGGTTCATCTTGTGTTGAAGATGATGGCATTGAAAAAATGACACATCCCAACATTTGTTTTAATGCAACATTGCTTTTCTTGTGTTCGGATACATTTCAGTTTTTGTACAAATAACCGGCTATAGTTTATTAAACAAATGTACACAAGAAGAAACAGCTATATGATACAATTATTCAAACAATTGTGCCAATAACCACAGCCTATGCAAAATCACCAGCTAATGTCGGCACACAGAAATTTGTGCAGTTACGTTGCAACGGTTGTAAATTTCGGTAATTTTATAGTGTTTCACCCGTCTGTCTTTAGTGGTTTTTATGAGTGTTTTCCAATGTTGTGCCAGAAGACCAATTCTGACATCAAAAACCACCTCAAATCACCCCTTCCCCTCGAAAAAGCAGACTATTTGTTGTGAGTAGAAAACTACGGTAACAATACTACCAATTTTCTCCGCAAGATCCCTTTCTGTGAAGTTTCCAAGGCGGTATTGATACAGATTTTCCGCTAAAATCCATTTGCTGCTTTTTTTCCCTGAAACCCGCGTAAATACATTGATTCTGTACTAAGTAGCATTATAACTTCAAATCAATGCATTTGCAGCGGATATGAATATCACCTTTGTCTTCAGCGATGAAAGTACATTGGAAAATCATACTGGCAACCCACGCTTTTAGATGGGTGAAACACCAGAAAAATTTCTGTCCTGTAGCCTTCTTGTCTCAGAGAGATAGAGAGACAGAGAGTACAACAAACTGATATATTTTAGTATGCAAGCATATCGTAAGGTGCTTAAACTTTTTCAGTTCAAAATTTCTCTCTTGTTGCCGTACGATTCTTGCAACAGAGAGGGGGAGAGAGAGTGGGGGGGCTTGACTGCTGTTTGATATGATATCGTATTGTAGTATGGAAGCCCATCATATATATATATATATATATTGTATATTCAGGGATTAATTTATGAGATAAATGTAAAAAAATGACTCACTTGAACATTTTAAAACTATGTATGACCAAGAAATCAGCAAATATGTGTAGGACAAAACAAGTAGGCCTACATGACAGTAGGTAGGACTCACTCATACACACAAAATCCTTAATTATACACTCACTCACTCATACAAACATAGCAATACACTGGTTTACAAACCTGCACACATGCATGCACATACACACAAACAAACACGCAGGTACACACACACACTCACTCTGTGGATGAAACAAAGAAAAGAAGATAAAATGTGAGAAAAATGTGACATATCATACAAGGTTGGACCAAAGTTGTCCTATCTCATCATGTCAAGCAAGATCCGATGTGCCAAGGTTTGAAAATTTGCGATGATGAGAAGATGTTGAGATATTCACTTGATTTGGCCTTGACACAGCTGGCAAATCGATCGTCAGTCAGCATTGAGGCATTGAAAACTGCCGCCAGCTTCAGGTCCGGTAGGCTAAGTTAGCGTTTTGCTTTTACCCTGGCTGGAAATTACTCTATGGGTCAAGGTTAGCTAGGCCTATAGGCCTAGTATCGTGTCCGAATAAGGCTGGGAGCATAGGGACTAGTGTCCATAAAGACACACCGCAACAAAAAAGCCAAACAAATTTAATTTTAACTACTCTTTCTTCAATGTTTAGGCTGTAGGCTTATGAAGTGAACGATAATTACAGATGTTCAATACTGTCCACTTTTAACCAATGTTCGATACCGTCTACTATACTAGGCCTAAAGGGCCTTGGAGTATAGACCCTGGGGTAACGAATGAAGAAGCGCCTAGAGATCTACTTGAATTTACCTGAATGAATGCCATGATTGTTTTCAGGCAAATATGAGAAACTGATATGAATAGATAAATAATAAGTGGTGATAAGAAGACATGGCAATGAAAACATTAATGTGGACAACTCTGGTGAGAATGGTCATTATTATTATTATTGATGATGGTGATGATAAGAACAGCAATAAAAATTATAATACAATGGACTACCTTTAAGTCGATGTAGTTTAAGTCGATTGTTTTGTTTTGCCCCGACCCCAAACGACCATAAAAAGTGCTTAAGCCGACATCGAGTTACTTATAAGTCAATCTTTTATTATTGTCCCGCCGAGCAAAATGTTATAAATACTTGATTCAATAAGTCGATCTTCATGCATCCCAATCCCATTATCTGCTGAACACCCCTCCCGCTATGTGAATGATCTCACGCTAGCCGATATCAAATTGACGACTGACAGGGGCTGAATGTGTGTTTGTGTAGTGTGGCAGTGGACTTTGTGCGTGTGTGTGTTCGTTAGTGTGTAACACGCAACTTTGTGTGAGAGCGGCGAGGTGATAATATAAGATGCTGGTGTAGCCTAGGCTTAGTTGTGTAACAGTAACAGTAGGGCTATTCATAAGTCGATTTTACAAACTCAATTTTTTCGATTATGTCCCTTGGACATCCACTTAAACGTAGTCCACTGTAATAGTAATAATAAAAATACTTATATATTTTCTGACTTTGTAATTAGAAAATGTACCTTTTGATTAAAGGTATATATAATACTCTTTATGATTTTTTTTCCACAGTGCCTTTTGATGAAGATGACAGGGATAGATCAGTATGGTTCCTGGATCATGATTACCTTGAAAATATGTATGGCATGTTTAAGAAAGTGAACGGTAAATGTTTTTAAGGATTTATTATATTTTGTTGTAAATCATCCATTGTCAATCCAGTGTTGAGATAGATAGATATATTGTGTTAGTCTGACAGACAGGGCCATGTTGGATTGACCACAAATTACAAGAAGACTCAGTCTAATCATTATGTAAAAGCTTACTAGTCTTTAAATTGTTGAATATAAAACAACTCACCACTAATCTGTGTGATGGTACAGTCTACTGCCAGTTGTCCAACATGCTCTGTTAACCGACATATTGGTCGGGAACAACAAAAAATGTGCTTATGTACTCACTATTGCCGGATGAAAAAATGCAGTTATCCAATTCCGACACTGATTGCCTGGGACAAATTATATTTTTTTATTATTTAAATGGTTGACCTACCTGACACACTTCACTGATAAAATAGATGAGCTGCACTGAACACATTGATCATTCTTGAGTAATGCATTCATTACAAGGTCGTCACCCGTTTGTCGATCAAATCAGTTGGAAGACATAGGATTGACTATCGATACATGCCATGAAGACAGGCATGAGCTGGAGACCAGGTAACTAGACAGTATGACAACCTGGATTATCATTAAGTTGCCATATTGTCCAATTGTTATGATTTGAAGTATTTAAACACGAAAGCATTCAACAGCAATTGTCATTGTGTGTGTGGATGTATAAGTGTTGATTGTCTGCGTGGTGTGCAGCTGTGGTTTATAAAACTGGAGAATGGTTGCAATACTTTCCTTTTGCTACATTGTACTGTTCTGAGGCTTTATTTTGTTTTCAAATACACATCAGCGTTCATTAGGTCTACCCAAAAGACTACCTTCAAATTCACTTTCCACGTGTTCGCTTAGCTGACATTTCGTCAAGGATTGTGTGTGTCATATAACTGGCAGAAGACTGTATTTCTGTGACAGAATTTTCTCATAGAAAGCATAGAAATATATCTTTTGTTCTTTTCACCATTAATAATGGGGGTAAAACGTTTGGACATATTTGTTTTTACCATGATAAGCCAGAAATGGTGAAATGAAACGATTTTGAACACATTTATTTAGAAACACTAAAATGAAAGGCTTTTTACTGCAGCTTTAAATGTTCTCTCTTTATTCCTTAAAATTTTATCTTTTTGGTTCCCTAGCTCGTGAGAGGATTGTTGGTTGGTACCACACTGGCCCCAAACTACACCCCAATGACATCGCCATAAATGAAATGATTAAGAGATACAACCCAAATTCGGTACCTGCTTCTTTTTCTTTTTTGTCTCATATTTCATTGTGAAAGAGGCGACTCATTTGTTTTTGATGACTGTTTAATGAAATACACATGGACACTGCATGTGTTTGGTGCATATGTGTACGTGTTAGGCTTTATAGGGGAGCACGGCGGGTGACAGCTGGCAGGCAAACATTATCTACATCACCATGTCACAAACAGAAGGGTACTGAGATCAACATGAAGGGCAGGTTTTTTCGGTTTAATGTCAGAAATACAACTCAGGGTTTTGGTTTATCGCTAGGTTGTCTATAAGTCGGAGGACAAACAACACATACAGCTTTCTCGCTTCAGTGCTTTTCTTGGTTCACCTGTGTTCAGTTTAAACGTGTTTCACTGTGTTTAATGATTTATGTAAATTTTTCTTATCATAACAAATGTACCTCATGCAAGATCAAACTTTAATGTGCCCACGGGGTTTTATTGTAAGTATTAAAAAAAACAACCCTGCACTTATTTGCCATTACAGGTACTTGTGGTAATTGATGCTAAACCAAAGGCTTTAGGTCTTCCAACGGAGGCCTACATCTCTGTTGAAGAGGTTCATGATGTAGGTATTTCATGTTTTCTTTAGTTCAATATTCTTTTATCTCACATACATCCTCTGACTGTCTGTCAATCTCTTTTTCTCTCCTTCCTCTCTCTTTTTTCTTTTCTGTTTTAGAAGAGCAATTTTTAAATTAATATTACATAAACATTCTCTGTCAGTCAGTCAGTCTTTTCCTCCCTTCGGAATTTCTCTGAAGCTTTCTTTATCTTTCCAGTATTTGGCCGTACCTCTCTTTCTTTTATTCGTTAAAATGTAATTTTATATTTCACAAGAAATCTCTGTTGCTCCTTTGGACTTTTCTGAAGATTTCTTGTCCTTCTCTGTCTGTACTTTCTCTTCCTCTCTCTTTCTTACCCTTAATGTATTATCGAGGCATATCTTTTATATCTTTTTTGCTGGTGAATCCTAGTTTTCAATTCTGTTTTTTTAACATTTGTCATATGTTTAGGATGGAACGCCAACAAGTAAAACATTTGACCATGTTCCTAGTGAGATTGGTGCTGAGGAGGCAGAGGAAGTAGGAGTAGAACACTTACTCAGGTGAGTACATTTTTACTGCACATCTGGCTGGCATTTTTTTTCTTCGTTGTTTAATAGGGACACTGATGCATTGTCAACTGAAGGACCTTTGGACTACCTATCCCCCCATATAATTTTGTTCACTGTTGGGCAGTAGGATATACTGTATGATTACAACAGTTCACAGTTTGGACTTTGTTCATTATTGTTAATTAGTTTTGTTTTTTAAAGGCAACAATATTTATATGTTTTTGCTTAATGTTTATTAAAAAATTTTCTATTCCTCTTGGGCAACTTCCTGTCCTCTTGTTTAGTAGTTGTTATTTTTGCAACTTCTATTTTCTCTATTTCTTTCAACCAGCTTGTCATTTTACTTTTTCTTTTCCCCTGGTCCCTGAGATGACCTAATGGAGTAGAAAATAGCATTCAAACGCCAGCCAGACAAACCCTACCGCATATGGTTTAGAGGTTTCTAAGAATATTCTTGGTTAAAAATGATTTTAATTGATTTCCACCCAAGACAACACATTTAATTTAATTATGCAATTCTTTTCAGGGATATTAAAGACACCACAGTCGGCTCTTTGTCTCAGCAAATCACAGGCCAGCTGATGGGTTTGAAAGGTCTTCATTCTCACATGAGTGATATTAGTACCTACCTCAAGAGTGTTGCTGATGGTCGTCTTCCAATTAACCATCAAATCATTTATCAGCTACAGGTAATGAAATAAGAGCTTTAAGTGTAACATTTTGGGGAGTATTTTGTGTCATCTTGATTGCCTTTTTTTTTAAACATGGACATTTGTGTTTATAATATGCTAGTGCATGACTGCTCTAAACAACAAAATAAATCCTACTTTTATACAGGGTTCCCGCGGCCTCCTTATTTTCAAGGTGCTCCTTGAAACCTCCTTGAATTTGATTTTACCCCAAGATCTCCTTGAAAACTCCTTGAATTTTGAATTTTGGCCTTAATCTCCTTGAATCCTCCTTGAATTTGATTTTGTCCAGAAAAAAATTTAAAGAAAAGGTGCAAACGCCCTCGAGTTTGAGAAAATTGGTGGCGAGGCGGGTGCGTTAAACCTCCTTGAATTCACCAAAATTCTCCTTGAAACCTCCTTGAATTTTAAGGAAGCACAGCTG
>JAOYNN010001932.1:0-13280 GCA_025770095.1 Goniobranchus kuniei | reverse complement strand
ACCCCCGCTCTGTACGGTCAAGTCACTTCCTAATAATAATAGAACATGTACGTTATTAGAGGAACGAAACAGACTAATCAGATTTGGCTTTTAAATGTCAATGTTTTAGATCATTACTGTCTCAACTACTTAGTTTATATGTGTAGTAAATTTAAATTTTTGGAAGTTACGGCCTTATTAGTAATTTGTGAGTTGGAGTAGTCAATTAATCTTCGTTTTGCTCATTTATTTAATTCTTCATTCTATCATTCATTCGCCCATTCATTTATTTTTACATTTGTTATCTGTTTTCTCTTTTGTTTTAGTTTCTTTGTTTCATTCACTTTTATTTTTCATTCACCCATTTGTAGTACCTTTTGCGTCGGTCACTTTCCGAGTATATGCATGTAATTCAGTGTCATCGCAGTAAATCAGTTTTGTTTTGCTTCTTTTGTAACGGAGTTGTGGTTTAGTTTATCTTTCCGCCTCTGTAAACTTGTTTTCTTAATGCTCCAACTTGTCACTCTACTTAACTTGGCAGTAGCTTGGCTCAATTATTAACTTTTTCTAATTAGGGACCGTTTCTTGGTCACGTGGCATGGCTCTGCCTTGTTTATCTTAGACCCTATTGTTGGACGAGTTGTGTGTTGGCTGGATCTCAAACCAGGTAATCGTACGTACTGAAAGTTAGGAGAAAGACTGGGAACGAGTTTAATATTGTATACCAGTTAGACATGTCAGAACAACAGTAGCGCATGGGTAAGGTCTAGCAAGAGGCGAAATTTCCAAGATGGCGCCTCAGAGTCCCATTTTTATAGCTAAATTAAGCAGACTGTAAATTGTTTCGGCTAAATGTCGACGAAGTAAGGAGGAATAGAAAAGTTTCCGTGTTTAAATCCTTGCTTTGTTCAAACTCTTCGTTCTTGCATTTTATTTATTTTATTTTATTTTCCGTTACAGTTTGCCCCTCATGCATGCTCGAGGATTAATGTTTTTTTTCTTTGTACAAGTATTATGGGTATTTGGATAAGTTAAACAGGTTTATGATGCACTGATCATGAGGATGTTGAAGTTTTCCAGAGTAGGAGATTTGTTAGTAAATTGTTCCACTCAGTTACTGTTCTTTGGTAGACTTTGGTTTGACTAAAAGCCTCTTAGGTGTTTTTGTTTTCGTCTTTCCTCGCATTGGCAGACAATAAATATTAAAAATGTAGCGAACGGTTTTTCAATATCAAACGAAAATCGCGTTAACGAGTAAAGCTTATGAGAAACAGGATATAGTCGAATAAATGGTTTTTATAGTCAGTTGTTTGATTATACGTATAAAGCACCTATCAATGTAAACTCCGAATGGGGGGAGGGGACTCAGGCTTTGGGCGGGTATTTGTCATTTTATCCTGAATCGAGTGGGAAATTTGACGTACTGATAATGGGTTCAGCGATTTGATTTCGTCTCTTGGTGATGGGGAATTTTCACTAGATTTGACCAAAATATCATGAGCAAACCACAGGACTTTTTATAAGGTTTTGATAGTTTTGGTCAAATTCTCGCTTATTACCTGCCCTCTTAATTATAGTGTGTTCGTTGGTGCTTTATTTTAATGTTACGACTGTCATTCCAATGTTTGGCTATTCATGCATCGAGTTCTCCTTAGTTTAGATCCTGTGGAGGAATGGCAAGGTCTTTATAACAAAGATGCTACTCATAACTAAAACAGAAAACAGAAATTTCAAAGAACGCCAAACTCAGCAGATGTAGGGTCAGAGTAAGAGAGTTGTCAAGCCCTGTATTTTCAGAAAAACTAGCCAATTTTCTTACTTTCCTCAGATATTGCGGATGTATGTTGCCATGGAAACCAGTTATACGCTTATCATGACGATGGTCAGGTCACGTGGTACGGGCTGCTGTCAGTGAAGGAATGTGTTTCCTCACTGTTCATCATGAACGAGTTGAGACAGTGCGCTAAGGTTCATATCTGTCTTTTGTAGATATTTTTATTTAAAATTTAAGAGAAAAAAATGTTAGACGATGTAATGGATCAAAAGTTTGAACCAAATTAAAATTCATCCAACATCGTCCAACACGATCCAACAGTATCCAACAAAGTCCAACATGTTGAACTGGTGTTTAAACGGATCAAATATGTTGTGTCCAACAATATTGGATGATATTTGACCAACATGTTTGATCCGTTTAAAACTGGTTCTTAGACACACGATCAAGCCATACAGAAAACGAGCGAAAAATGGCCAAGTTTGTTCTAATATATTTCAGGAGACCGCGACCTGCTGTGCTTGCCGCTCGCTACCAAGGCAGTTTTAGGAACAATGCCGTTGATTAAGTGACTCAGCACAGAGTATCAGAAACACACAAGATTCCCTTGATTTCTAGAAGAAAATTAAACGTAATTTTAAGGATATAATTAACAGTTTATTTGCATCTTCTTTTCTTTAATCGCTTTAAAATATTTTATAGTACATGTCTTCATTTTGTATTTCATGTTTGGCTAAGCTCAAGCCAGCTTGCTTTAATAGAAAAAACTGTATTATTAAAATTAAAATAAGTGAAAAACATTAGGACAGGCTTACCTTTAATTTTTTAATAGAATAAAAAGTTTTTTGATTGTATCAGTTTATTTTTTATGGCCAAGAACCAACAAACTTTCAGATTATTTTAACTTTTCATTTGAAGGTTTGCATTGAATGCCGGGAAGATATTATCACAGGGACTGCGAGGGATCTGGTACCAAACTCTCTCATTTTGAAACTAAAGGACAATTTCCAAGGTCGAGAAGAGACTGAGGTGAGAGATGTTGAAATATATACAACCTGCAGATGAGGAGGTTTTAAAACTGAGAAAGTGCCAGGTTGTGTGTGAGGTTGGCACAGTCGGTAAGATCTCTGACTGCCAACCAGAAGGTCCCGGGTTCAAACACCGGCCTGGTCGAGAGTTGAACTTTCGGTGACCTTCTTTCGCCACACCGTCAGTGGACAGGGACGTTAAGCCGTTGGTCTAGTCTCTCGACGTATATCGGGGGACTTAAAAGAATCCACACACTTCTCGAAAGGAGTAGGGTAATCCCAGTGTTGTGGTCTGTTGACTGAGGGCGCAACCTTAATGCTCCAGACAAAAAAATTGTGAACTGCTCATAGCGGTATGGCTAAGTCCCTCAACCACTGAACCAAACACTTGGGGTACATTCCTTTTGTACAATCCAAATCCGGATTCCTAAGATCTGGATTGTTTGGATTTCCTGTGATAATGGAATGGAAAATCTGAAAATAGATTCTTGGTCATTTGTTGTGCTGGTCAGCGGCCAGGCTATCGCGGGAAAGTCAAAATTCAAAATGGCGGCAAGAAATCGACGGCAAAGAGTCTTGCTGGCTTCATTTGTTATGATGGAGGAAATACTGGAAAATGGTGAAATGTCTTGTTTCGAGGATTCAGATGAAAGTGTTTTTTTTTGCTTCTAAAGGCGTTCAGTTTATGTAGGAATTCAGGCGTAAGGATAAATGGGTATGCGGAAAACACTATAGTTAGGTTTTCGCCATCTTGTTTGATTTCTTCGCACGCGCGCTCAAAAATATGCACGTGGGAGACATAAAACAAAATCTTGATTCGCTGATTTGTCAAATGGAACGCAAAACTACAAGAAATCTGGAACCGGATTCAGATTGAATCCGAAGAATCCACTCTCGGGAGTGGATTCTTCGGATTGCAATCCAAAATCGGATTCTTGAAAATTTTGAATAAAGGAATGCGTAATCCAGTTTTGGATTTAGGAATCCGGATTTGGATTGTACAAAAGGAATGCACCCTTGTTGTGAACAGGTAGCTGAAAAACCCCGCGGGGAGCACCTGTATATATATATATAGAAGAAGCAAAAAAAAAGAGCAAAAAACAGAAAATCCTATCAGTTTACGTACATCTGGATTCCTATGAGGTCAGAATTACGTGCTAATGGCTATCTTTATATCCAGAAGACTGTCTGTTTTAATAAATAATTTGTTTTAAAAATTTTAGCTATAAAAGTTAACTCTAAGAAATTGACGTTTCGATATCCACTAGATATCATTTTGAAGATGGAATAAATTTGAAGTTAAAAGTTATATTAAGAAATAAAAGCTAACAATTCAAATTAACGAGGGATATGTCCCGGATAAAGGTATATCAGTATAGCATTTAACTTAATATTTATTCCATCTTGAAAATGATATCTGGTGGGTATCAAAACATCGATTTTATAGTGTTTACTCTCTATTTTCTATCATGAATTTGATTACTGTGCTTGAAAAAGCTCATGAAAAGAAACCGCGCTCTGATTGGCTAATTCTTGATCGCCGACCCTCTGATCGCCTGGTACTAGCGCAGTGGGCGAACCACACGTTTGGTTTTACCAACAAGACGTTCTTCAAAACAGGGAATTTTTCCTGGGGAGGACCCTCTCACATGAACCATGTAGGTATGTGCAGCGCCAGAGGGTTGGGCTTTTGAGCCATTTGGGTCTGAAATTGAGTATACTATAAATTTTGATAATTTGGTCTGAAATTGGGTATCGTTTCAGGAATTGTGGAAATGTGGGGTATAAAAGACATTCTGTGTCACTGAAAACGGGTATTAATTTTATCGTCAGTTCGCAAATAGAATTGAGAAGTTCGCATGATTTGGAGAAGCGCTCCGCCCACCCCCTTCAAAATAATCTAGGAGTACCCCCTCCCCCCCCAAACTTTCTCAGTCATCCATGCGTTCAGTTCCAGGCTTTAGCTTCATCCCTTGAAGAGCTCGAGCAACAACTTGAGGAAAGCCACGTTGTTTCAGAGTTCGACGTTCCCAGGCTTTTCAGTGGAGGCACTGTCAAGGCTGCCAGTGTGATGAGTGGGGACATGGGTCCAATAGCAGTGGGTTCGGAATCTGGATTGGATGAGGATGATAACTTGTCTGTTTCTCAAGCCGATGATGATCTAAAGGTGATGTAAATAGTGTTAGGTGAAGTTTTGATTGCACCACTTTTAGCTTTGATTATGCTTTCGGCAACAAACTTTACAATGGAGAAACGTAACGCAGATTGGGCGTCCGTTTTTGCTAACAGTTACCACTATACTAGATTTAAGAAACAAGAGATCAAACCCGTCCAAACCTTTGGCTACTGGATATTTTGGTCTCCCAGGCCACTGACATGAACACATGGCAGTTTACACCTACCGTGTAGCATGAACATTTTGCGGGAGCTTTATTTTGCGGATTGGCGGGTTTTTTGTGTTTTGTGGGAACAAACTCTGCTGGGAACTAATTTTTGTGACTTTTTGTTCAAGCAGCAGAACATTAACAAGGAAAGAAACGTAACATTTTGAACTTTTATTACTTGCAGAGCAATGGCAGACTCTACATACGTTCTTCCAACCGTTCCCATTTAGCCGGGACTGGACAGTCGCGTTTTTTGACTTTTAAAAACTCTAAAAATCGGACGTCCCGATTTTCTTAAATTACAGTTAATAAATAAATCCTGGGAAAAAAACCATTTTAAAGTTAATAAATCGTTATTTTCCCCAATTTTTTTCGCTTAAATGGATCACGTATATCTTCTTTTACAAAACCAAACCGTACCTATGACTCGCAATCGCTGCACTGCATGCACAGATCCCTCTCTTTCCCAGGCTTTCAGTATCCATTGAAAAAAAGTTAAAAAGTTAAGAATTTCCTTGGGCTGGGAGAAGGAGACGAGCAAGACCCCAAATAGAAACTTATGCACGCACTTCTGACCGACAATGACAGTGTTCGAATTTCTGATTTTTAAATATTAGCAAGTATGTACAAAAAGCATATAGTGAATTTTAATTACATTTCTGTTAAAAATTAGAAAGACAAATTTTAAAAACTGACAAAATATACAATTAATTAGTAAAAATCTATTTCAAAATATAAAGCAACCCAAGGCGTCGGGTAAAAATGTAATATACACTTGCATTAAAATACTTGTCTACTCGATTTTTCCAATTGCATTTGTGATTTCTACACCGCTAATGTCAAAGTTCAACTCTTGTTTGATTGCCCTAGAACCTCTCAAGCATAGTACTGCTGATCTTAGCAAGTTAAATGATAGCTTCGCTCTTAGCAAGTATGTACATAGAAACATTTCACTGAATTCTATTAGGTGATACCTTACTGCCCAGAAGGACTGAAACAGCAACAAAATCAATGTTAATATCCTTGTTTAGTTTACGTATTGCCCCAGCAACACAAGCTTATAATAATAATAATAATAATATAATAATAATAACGATTTTATTACAGTTCCTCCACTAGGTGGCTCTTCGCCTGTAATATCTAAAATTACAACTACAACTAATAAAATGAAGTATTGAATAAAGCAGAGTAGTACCTAAGATTACAATTATCATTGGGAATAATATCTAAAAATTACAATTATAACTAATAAAAAAATATAATAACTAGCTAGGTTACAGAAGAGAAAACTGTCCATAGTCCTTTAGATTTCTTACGTTGGAAGGTAGCGCGTTAAAAAGAGATGAAGCAGAGTCTTGAAAAGTACCAGTTTCTTTTATGGGTTTGCTGATAACGGGGACCGCAGAAGATCTTAAGTTGTAGGTAGGGACGGAATGAAGGTTAAATCTAAGATAATCCTGAAAGTTATTATCATATAAGGACTTGAACGCTGTTTATTAGAGAGATTAAGCATCGCGTTTACGGCAAACGGCAAACGTGAGATTTCGGTTTACGTTTCCTATAAACAAATAATATGTATATGAGAATAGTGTAAAACAATTTTCATGTTTGTGGCTAACACGGAACTACTTACTTTCACTTAGGAAAAGCAAACGGTAAGCGGCAAATGAGGGTAAATCATGGTCATTACTGGGGGTCAGAGTTTTATCTGTGGATCTTTTTCGCATGTTTGATTTGTTTGTTTTTGTTCAAGGAGAGAAAGAAGCATTACAATAGATAAGAAGAAAAAGAAAAGAAAAGTCGTGACTGTTGGTGAGTTGAACCAAACAGTGAGTTCTTTCAAAACCTTCCAAACTTGTTGAAATTGAAGGTTGTTTCTGGAGGTTTCTAAACGGTTTTTCCGTTGTATTTCCAGATATCGACACACCCAAGTGCAAACCTGGTGCAGGTAAGTGTAGGCCATTCAGCTAGACGTCACAATTTGGGACTGGAGCTAAAAAAATGACCAAAAGGCGCGTGCTGATAACCGGACGGAAACGATAAATTTGGTTTCCTTCCTTTTAGTTCAGAAAATTAAGTGACATGTTGTGACTTGCAACGTAGATTTTAAACGATCTCGGCGAGTACCGTTACCTACTCAAACAACAACAACTTCTGCAGAGGGCAGCACCAAACGCGAAAGGAATTGTGGGAGTCTCAGATTTTAGGTTGCGCACGGTCCACTGACCTGTACAAGAAACAGGCGGACCCGGCAAAGTATAAAATAGGGTGATCCCACGATGCTTTGCAGTCTTAGTATCACGCGTTTCACAGTTTGAAATAGCTTATCACGGAAGTAGAAGATAAGAATCTGTATGTAACAATTCTATTTGATAAAAATACATTGAAAGTTAATAAAGACTTTGTTGTTGCGCATCCCTTGATTAAGTCCTTTTCGTCTTGTGCTTCAATTTACAATCAACGGAAGTTAAATGAGAACCGTGTTCAGAAGAATTTTGCCGTAGTTTTCAATATGTGGCAACGTTTTAGACAAAACTTCGAGACTTGTTTGAGCATTCTGAAGACAGCGGCGGGTCAAAAATTGTTTATTTCCATCCAAATGCTCGGAATAAAACTTGTGAGAGACAAAGCAGTTGTAACACAATGTTCTTGTCAAATATCGAAAGGACGGTTTAAGTACAAGTTAGGACCATTTTATTTTCTTCACCAAGAGGTAGCAGCAGACGGTTGAAGTTTTAATTCACGTTTTTGAACTTGCCGTCTGCAATTTTGAAATCTACAACAAAATTATTGTGATATCGGTTCTTACGTCACTTTTGCTGATTGTAAATTAGTGGCTTCAGCTTAACTGCGAGTGTTTTTTAAGCCGATTTGCTCTTATTTGCGTATTGCTTTTTTCTTTTTTTCAGGCGAAGCCTTGATGTCTGAACGGAGGCCCTCTGCTGGCTATGGAAGAAGTTATGCTTCCTTTGGTAACACCGAAGTTAGCCTTTTATCGGACATCCTAGACTTGGAATGTGTTTTCTTGATCAACAGAAATAGATCATTTTATTATCGTACCATTTATCTCTTGAAAAACTTGGAGTGGTATCTGGACGGCGCCTGTTGATAGATATTTAAGCTTCAAACAGTTTTACTGTCAATAAACCTTGAGCGTGCACAAAGCCTGACAAAGTCCTTTTGATTCTGTTCATCACACTTTTGACATCTCACACAGTTTTTGTGCTTCTTTATAATAAAAAAACTTTAACTATTCAGTTTTGTTTTAACTTTGACTTCTAACACAGTTTGTTTGGGACAAAAAATATTTGGAATCTGCAGCAACCTTACGATTTTTACAAATAATTTCTAATAAGGGAAACTTTTTTTTTGAAGTCTGAACACATCAAGTAATAGAAGCTAGGGAGTAAACAGAGGAAGTATGATCTTTTGTACAAATATACACAGTTCAGTTAGTGTGCCTAATGTCACAACTCATCTATAAAAAGACTTTTTCCAATGCTTTCTCTTGAAAGTTACAAACCAGGTCACCAGAACGAGGCCAGTCAGATCCTAGGCTGTCCCCAGTCCCTGGTGCTACATCAGAATACCCCCCGACCATCCCTGCGATGTTAACAAAGGCCAAAGGAGTGCTCTTGAGACGGAGGATCACTGTTGACGGAGAACTCAGCCCAGCGGAAACTCCTATCCAGTCCCCCACCCTGTCAGGTGACAAAGGTACCGCGGAAGAGCCAGCAGACGAACCAGCGGTAATACACTGCCCCGCTGAAGTGAAGGAACTCGTCCAGCTGTCAAAGAAGACGAGGTTAATATATTTAACGTTTTGCTTGTTTATTTGTTCGTTTGTTTATTTTTTACATCCATCCATCCATCTGTTCATTCATTTATTCATCAATCTGTTTATTTACTTGTTATTTATTTTTCATTCATTTTATCATTTATTTATTTATTTGCTCATTTATTTTTAATTATTTATTTATTTGTTCATTTATTAGTTTATTAATTCTATCATTTATATATTTATTTTTTATTAATTATTTTTACATATTTTTTTGCAATAAGTATAGTACAGTAAAATATTCCATTTGAATGGTCACACTTTGGGTTTTCGTCCACTGGTTGACAATGACGAACCAATACTACTGTTATAATGTACTTATCAAGAGCTTTCATTTGAATGGTCACACTTTGGGTTTTTGTGCTTTGGTTCAGAATGACAAACTGATACCACCCTTGTAGTTCAGTCATCTTACTCGCAGTTCACTTGTTTATCGCTGCCATTATTCTTTACAGAGACAAAGTGAAAAACCCCAAGGTTCTTTACTATCCAGATCAGTTGTTTGGAACCGTAAAGGAATGGATCCCACATGTGGATAATGTTGTTTCTGTCTGCGAGAACCTTGGATATTCAGAAAGAAAAGAAATAAACTTAAAGACTTTTCTAGACGAGGAAGACTGTGCAGTTTTCACTTCCCTACTTCATATGTGTCCGGATATCGGGATTTACTTAAGGCTGCACGTGAGTCGGCCATATTGTCACGTGGTTTGGCCATGTTATCACGTGATCAGCTAAAGGACGTCGTTGTATTTGGTGAAACCAAATTTAACATTCCGGAAAGTCCAGACTCTGCGAGTAATAGCCTATCAGACGATCAGCAAGATGTATCACGTGACCGACACTGTGAAGTCAGTGGTGAGTCTGCTCATGCGCACATTGCTGAACACGGTGGTAAGACGGGAGTTACGCAGACGTGGTCCCAACACTCTGATAAAGACAACAGCATTTTGAGTGAGGAAGCAATCGTACAAGAGCAGCTCAGCGCATGTTCGGAAGACGCGGACAGGACTGATGGAAGAGTAATGAGTAATTCAAAAAGGGAACCTGAGACTGAACCTGAAAAATTGACTGAGAATAGTCAACGATTGGGCTCCGAGTTACTGAGCGATGTTCACTCACAGTTACCGTTGTGTTGTAGCTGCTGTGTGATGCCTCTATCGCCTGAAACGTCCCGGATGTTTTGGCAGAGACTCAAGTTGAACATAAGCAAAATTAAGGAACAGATAAGAGCGGATTGTGAAAGAGCGCGATTTGTTGAACGATTTTTTTCCTTACTTGATATGAAAAAGTTGAGAAGATCTTTGCGACTGTTGAGGGGACATAAGCGCAATACATGCCAAACGATAACGTCGTGCTTACAAGGTAATGTAACCCGTTGCTGGTTCAACCCCCCCTCCCCCCCAGTGAATTTCTGGTATCTTTATTGAAGCCGCTCCTATTGACTAGGCTTCAATGTACCTATCTAATCTATCAAAAGATATTACAAATGTTTTAAAGATGAAAATTTTTAGTTTTAAACTAAGATTTAACTGTCAGGTGTTTATATGGCCCGACAAAATAGCACTGTTAATACGGCGAAACAAAGAGAAACAAGGTTTACAAAATAAGCACATGCGGTGGACATGACGTGAAGAGAACGTTTCATGAGTATAATTTACTAAACAGAGAGTTCTGGTTTAAACTGCAACATTTATTTGAAACTGGCCGTATTCACTTTTTTACGTGGCTGAATATTGCAAAAACGCTAATTTATTTTAGAATTTTTGCGTACTAAGTCTCCTCACTGTGCCACTCACTAATTAAGAGGTGTGTTATAGACGTCTGCGCCAGTGATACTGTCAGCGGACACATCCGAGGAGATGCCAGACGAGCTCTGCACGTATTGCATGATGGGATAGAAGAATACAGCCTTGCTCTTCTGCATCACTTGTTAAGGTAAAGCTTAACCATTCTCTTGCAATGCATTTGTTGCGCTTTCGGACAGTTTGACAACAGTTCTCGCATCTCGATTCTCTTCAGTGTTTTTTGTCAAAGAAAATTTTCTTTGATAGACTTTTATGGAAAGACGTAAGGTCAAAGAAAAATTCCCCGGCAACACCCTCATTTCTGCTGCTGCATTTACTTTTTTTATTTTTCAAATTATAAAAAAAATCCAAGCACTCTTTCGATGTACGTGAGTAGCGCAGTTGATAAGATCCCTGACTGCTAACCAGAAGGTCCCGGGTTCAATTCCCGGCCTTTTCAAGGGTTTAACTTTGTGTGACCTCCTTTCGCCACACCGCCGCGGACAGGGACGTTAAGCCTTTGGTCTTGTCTCCTGAAATACTATCTCAGGGGACTTAAAAGAACTCACACACTTCTCTAAAAGAGTTGGGTAATCCCGGTGTTGTGGTGAGGGCCACGTGGGAGAGTACGTCCAATGGATGTAAATGTTTTACCTAGTAGGGTAATCCTTGTGTTGTGGTGAGGGCCACATGCGAGAATACGTACGTATGGTTGTAAATGTCTTACCCTCAATAAATAAATAAAGTGCACTTTATTAGAGGCAAGCCATCTAGCTGCCGATAGTTGTTACAAACATTGCAATAAATTAATAACCGTTATATATTTTTAGTTTTAGTTGGGCAACTAGTAAAGATTGGCCAAATTTGGTAGGACTTGCGATTTTTGGCCAAAACCGGCTTGCCTGTTCGTGTTTTAAATTTAAAGTAAAGCAAATCAGCGAAACTCGTATTGATTTGCATCCAAAACATGAGTTCATTCAAAGTCCATGCGAGTCGGCACACGGCCGTACAAGTCAGTAGGTTTTTTGTATGCTTCTTTTTGAGTAATTCATCCCAGTTTTGTTGCAGATGTTATGAACTCGATGGCAGAGAAACTTTTCTCACCTGTGCGCGCTTGTTCCCGGATGTCCAACCGTGGGAGGTAGCAGAAATGAGCATGGAGGGTATGTCACGTGATGAAACTGCCACTGCAGGAAACTTTGTGTATTACGTAGATCAACTGATCAGATGGAGGGCGGAGGCGGGAATTGACAGGTGACTGAGATTGTACTGATTGTTTTTTCGAGACGGGAATTTAGCCCCAATTGAAAGGGGTAAATGTACATAACAAACGAATATCTATAAGTAGATAGAGTTGATTATACAGTTCCCTCCTTCTTTTTCTCCTTCTTCCTTTTCTTCATCTTCTTCTTATAGCATAAAAAACTGTTGTAATAGGACATGAATGTTATTAATTCGTAAGTCTTCTATAAATTTTGCCTTTATAATTCAGAGAAAGGACTGTTTCAACTCTTTGCCAGGACGAAAACACTTTGCTGTGGTGGATCCACAGTGCATTGCTGGCAAACAAGTTAAGCGAGTCACGTCACTGCCTGTGTGGATTACCAAGGTATGAAAGCAAAAACATTCAAACAAAACCCAGTAGAGTTAGTCGTTATTTGAGTTATACGGTCAGATCCGTGTGTTCTTGGTTGAAACAAACAGAGTTGGTTTTTGTCAAATACCAGAAACCATAACGCTTAAGGTCGTGTGTCCATATAGTATTTTCCAGGCTTTTGCTTGTTAGTTTTGTTATTATTTTTGCTTGTTCTTAAGTAGTTTTTACACTTTATTGACAATAGTTTAGCTTTGGATTCAGTTTCTTAATTTGAGGATGTTTTGGGTAGATGGGCCTGATGGTGAACACCTTGTCCAATACCCGCCTTTGGAAAATCTGTAAGCTATTTTGTTTATTTGGTAAACATGTTGTTGTTGTTATTTTCAACGCATTTTACTTGTAATTTTTCAGGGCCGGTTCACGGTTCAGGGTGGTTGCCAGAGGTCATTCGTTTGTGCTGGCAGCACGGGTGAGATTTTGCAAACAATCTAACTGTGATCCCGATCTTTTGCTAGCCTGCTTCCCTTCATTCTTTTTTAAGTAACCGAAAGATTCCTGTTGCTATTCAACTCTGAAAGAGATCATTTTAAAGCTTCAGTGCTGCAACTTACATGAATGTTCCCTGGAGTATATCGATTAAAATTTAAAAAATTAAGTGCCTGTAGATCTTAAACAACACTTTGTGTTTTTTTTGTTTGTTTGCTGCCAGTTACGTTTTCGAGAGTGGATTTTAGCAGTACTTTTTGTTGCCGTACAAACATTTGACTGAACTCAATCAGCTGCATGGTTAGCGTGACTAAGACATCATCATCATCATCATCATCATCACTATCAGAAATTAGAAACTGTACTGACTCCTCTACTTTTATTCGGAAATCGGTAAACGTCACTTTTTC
>JAOYNN010001821.1:0-13280 GCA_025770095.1 Goniobranchus kuniei | reverse complement strand
CATCAGAAATATGCTTACAGATATATGCGTGCGTATTAAAGGAAATCAAAACATATGAGGGTTAAAATTTGTTAGAATGACACAAAGACTAGATGAGTTGGGGAGGTGGACACCCCAGCAGTCTTATTAGACACGAGATAAACCGGATACCTTTTTGTTATAGATTGTCATTTCTTACAATCTACGCGCAATAGAAAGAGTACTTATCAGATATCGATTTCTGTGTCTTGGGTTTGAGAACGTCCCCAGAAAGCATCTGCCATTGACAAAAAGAGACAATAAATATCCTTTTAAATGACAGATTCCTCTTCTTTTATTCGTAAGCAGTCTTCCCTTTGTAGAGATAGCAAGCAGCTCAAAAGTAGACATATTTATGGACAGTGAGGAATTCATATTATGTTTTAAAATTCTTCCCCAGGACAGTTAGACATTAGGGCAAAAACAAGATTAAGGGATTAATGCATAATTCAGTACAATAACCTTTAATTTAAACGTTTTATCTGGAGATCATCAACGCTTGTAAAATTTGGCATCGATAAATTCAGTCTTGTAAACAAATTTGTAGAGGAATGATGTAAAAATTATGTTCATACTATTTTGCTACCGTTTTTATCTTACTTTTCTTGCATTTTAAGTTATATAATGGTGCTTTGAGTGAAGCATGAGCCCTATTTCAAGGTATTATGATATAATAAAGTCAATGTAAAGAGAATGCCAATTGATATATTCATTGATCATGTACAATAAATATTTATTGAATTTTGAAAAAGGGTAAGTATCATGATGTTGTTAGGCATATCTATTTCAGCATGACGTAATAATTCCATTCTACTGAGCTTTTGATGCCGGATCGTTGAATCAGGTAACAATAGAGTAACGGAATGATAATTAGATATGGCCCGGACACGTAGTTTGTACCATCTTCTCTGAGTAATCATGTTATTTCTCATAATGACCAGACCGTTCAATATTTCCGATGGTTATTACCATCCTCCTAGCTCCATCTTCATAGTTGTCATTAGCATTATCATCGACATCATCATCATCACATAGTGTCATAATAATAATTTGCCTCCGTGCGGCACTGGCAGTAAATGCTACATGCAGTGTGTCTTTCTGGAATATAGCATCGCCTTAACCGATTACAATGATTAAAGTAATCACAATACAGAGATTGCTTGACAAAACCAGGCGGCTTCCGCTATGTCAAAACGAGGCTACCCCCTTCCATCTCCCTGCGGAAATAGCCACCATTAACAAGAGATTGGAATGAGAGCCCTTCATAACGAGTTGCTTTCCCTGATGTGATGAGGTGATTACCGATGCTCAAAACAGCCATGCCATCAATTCTTCCTGTTAACAAAGGAAATTTTTCTGTTCCATGCAGAGTGAGGTTCATTCCATTTAATGCAAGAAAGTCTGTTTCCATTATATACATGCAACGTGTCCTCAAAAACTATTTTGTTAACAAAACACGAAAACCAAAAGAACTTATTTTCAGATTTAATGCATTTGGATCTGTATTTGAAATCCTGTTTTGCCAAACGTGGATGAAAGTCTAATTTGAACCATCATCTGAGAGGGACAATAAGCTCATAGTAACATCAGCCAGTAATTTTTCTGATAATGCTTGTATGGATGGGGACAAATAGACTTACACAACTGTTTTGTGCTGATTATCTAGTTTCAATTGCCGTCATTTTAGGAATGTCCTTTTTTTTCCCTCATCAAACCAATCGTTTTTTTGGTTTTTTGGCACTCTATTCTTTCACAATTACTTTTCACATTCTTTAATGTTCCGTGTCAGACCACGGCTAAGAGCCTCTGGTATTTTCGAGCCCCTTCGCAATAGATCTGGACCGGACGGAAAGAAACTCTGAAGTTCCATGAGAGCCGAAGGCCGACAAGTCTCGACTCTTGCCATTTTACAAAGACTTCCCCAATGCTACTTCTATATTCCTTCTTTATCACTCACTGATCGGTCCTTCAGGCTGTGCTCAGGACCTTTTAAATGAATTCGCCAGCAAATCATATCAAAAGATTAATTCTTTTGACAATTGCTTTGTTCCCTACCTAGTTCTGATTATATTGCTGTTACAGTTATTTAAATACTATCTTTAGGAGGTATTGCCCATTTTATTGTTTCCACGACTTTTTTACTTTTACTTCAATGTTCACTGAAAATCCGGTCGCTTTGAATTACCTTGATACATTGGTAAGTAGTGTATTTGATGTTTTACTCACGTCAGTATCAAGATGAAAGCAAAAATCTCCAAGCAGGACAGGATGTCAACTGAGGCAACCCCATGCTAAGAAAATCTTGTACATGACAAAAGACTTCCTTTATCTTCAGATAAAAAGGCATCATGTTGGCATGGTGATCAATCCCAACAAGTAAATAAAAAGTGACCTTTTATATATCGCTAAAGCCACTAACTGTGCTCTAAGTGCTATGAAAGTGTTCCCTGACAGGCCTTATATCATACTTTATGTAAACATTCATAACAGGGATGTTAATACATACACTTTGCACTTCACTCTTACTCAGAAAACAATCAAGAGTCTTTTCGAATAAACGACAATGCAATTACTGTGAAGTGTTTGTTTGGTGTTTTAGGGATTTTTTCGACACCATAGGGTCATCTCTGCGTCCATCGGAAAAAGTAAGACGACACGCTCTTTCAGAATGATATTTTGTTTCCCAAGGATCTGGATTTTAATACATTGCTCTATTTATGCGCAATGCCAGTAAATCAGTGAATGATTAGAATTGTGCCGACTTTGTGAACACAATGAACGAGAAGCGACAAACAGATGCAGTCCTCCTTCATTCGGCAAGGCATTTGATGAGGCGCAACATCAAAGTCTACGAATTAAACTTGAACATTATGGAATAGCAAACAACATCCATAAATGAATTTCATCTTTCCTATCCAACCATTCTCAGAAAGTCATGGTAGACAATGTCTTGTCATCCGCTTTGTCTGCACTGTCTGGGGTTCCTCAAGATATAGTCTGGGCCCCTTTCTGTTTCTTATTTACATTAAAGACATGCCGGTCGTGGTTCAGAGGTATTCTATTTGAAATTGTTTGCCGATGACAGTCTGCTGTACAGACACGTGAAATATCCCGCTGGTGCAGAAATCCTTCGAAAAGACCTGAAACCCTAGAGAAGTGGGGAAAAGACTCAAGAGTCCCATCCTAAAAAGTGCCGTCATCACCATCGGGAGAAAATAGCAACATATATGAAATACACTTTGCATGCATGGGGAATGACTTGAAATAACATCAACAGCAAGCTATGTAGGAGTGACGTTTGATGAGAAACTGACAAAGAATCACCACATAAGCAAAATGGACCTAAAAGCGACCATGAAAATTGGCTTCCAGCAAGGAAACCTGAGAAAATGCCCAAGGTCTGCCAAAGAAAGGGCATATAAAGCCTTCGTCCGACCCATCCTGGATTATAACACTTGTATCTGTGATCCTCACACCGTAAAGAACATAACGCAGATAGAACAATTTCAAAGAAGGGCATATAGATTTGTTAACAATATAAATGTCAACACAGCAAGCATCAGAAACTTGATGGTACAGAGCAAATGGTCATCGTGAAGGAAAAAAGAACGGGACAGAAATTGAATCTGCTACACAAAGTTCAGCTGCAATACCAACTAAGTCGCTAACGAAACATGCCAGGAAAGAAATAACCTATCAGTTGCCATATTCAAGGGAGAATGCACACCTTCATTCATTTTTTTCTCGACAAAGCAAGATAATTTATAGAACTCGCTTCCTGAGAATATCCGAAGGACACAAAATTCCAACATTTTCAAAATTAAAATAAAAGATTTTCAATTTCGGCCAGTTCCCTCCGAGACCTTCAATTATCCGTATCAACGTCAGTCGAACCAGTCGCTACAAATATTTGTTGCGAATGTTTCAAACCTTTGAAGCTGCAACAGTATTGGTTGAATTTGATTTGATTGGAATGAGAGTCCTCTAGAAATCTTATTGAAAACAGATCCAAAATAAAAGGCGTATGTCTTGGCATTATGGTTCAACCGAAAAACAGAGCTCCCGAAGATCTGGGAAGAAGTAGAGGTTACTGCAATCCCCAAAAATAAAAAGGATCCCACTGACCCCAAAAACTATCGTCTTCTATTCTATCCTTTATTATTTTTTTTATTATATTAAGACATTGTCTTTGTTTCTTTGTATCTGATGAAGGACATTTGTCCGAAACGTTATATATTTTGTCCTGTCCAACGTCTTTTTGGGTGACCTTAAACATTTTATACATTCATGTGCATGGTCTATAAGCCCTGATGGAGTAGTCTCTGTTCCCATCCTCAATCTTTTTCTTCAATCAAATTCAATGAATTAAAACAAAACCAACCACGAATCATCCGAAGTATCATTTGTACAAATGATATTGAGAAAGATGGTCCCTGGGTTGTTTCATCTAAACATTTATCGGTGTAAATATGAGTCTTTCAAGAAATTGGACAAGTTGGAAATTGTGAATTAATTTGTCTAGATTATGATACTTGATAGAGTGTTGACATAGTAAAGGGAACAGTAATAAAGCATGATAGATTTGTTTGCTTACATAATTGTCATTATATTTTGGTTCACTTACGTGTAAATAGACAATTTTAATTGCCTGTGAGGGATAAAGTATTTCCCAATCTAAATCTTAATGAATTATGTCGAATACTACAACCTGTGTTACACGGGACGAAATGAAAGACAAAGAAATAAATAAAACCAATAGAAACATAGATAGACATATACATAGACCGACACATAGACAGATAGATAGATAGATAGATAGATAGATAGATAGATAGATAGATAGATAGATAGATAGATAGATAGATAGAGAGATAGATAGATAAACTGACAGAGAGGCAGACAGATAGATAGATAGATAGATAGATAGATAGATACATACATACATACATACATACATACATACATAGATACATAGATAGATTGACAGACAGACATACTGACAGGGAGGCAAACGAATATTGGACGGACAGACACAGAGGCACATATGGACAAAGTGCAGAGAGTTAGACAGATACAGGAAAACCGTGTCTGACAGTGTGGCCTTGTACGCTGGATATTATGTGATAGCTTGGGGATTCCGATTATAACTTTCAATTCAGCTTGGATTTGAATTAATGAATACAGCCAATGCCGGAGGACGTAGACAGGAGAAAACGTATAATGGGTTGTTCGAAGAGGAAAATCTCACAATAAAACATGAAAAGAGAGTGAAAATCTGATTGAATTTCTCCAGAGGAAGACTGCGTTACTTTTTCATCTTTGTTTGTTGCTTTTCGGTTATTTTCTAAGTCTAAATTTTTGAGCTTCTGATTAGTGATTGTACTCAATTTTGGTGTTCTTTTTTAATTGTTATCATATTTTTCGCGGTTTATGTTTAGGGTAAGAATTGCGAGTTATATTCTAACTGTCAGTTGTTTTGTTGTTGTTTTTCATTGTCGTTGTTATTTGGATCAATGGTTGGATTCTTCCTATGTAATCCTTATATTATAATACCTTCTGAGACAAGATTGAATTCCAGTCTTGGATTGAACAACTGATATCGAATTCGCCCCTGTGCCCCTAATGATGTTCGGATTAATCAAGCCTCCTCTGCCGTTTTTTGCAGAAAAAAGCAATCTAAAGACAGACGATTAAATGAAAAATTCATCGAAGATAATCACTCTTTGAATTCAGGATAAATATCATATTGTGGAACCCTCGTTAGTATCGATTTTAGAATTGAAAGTCGGGCATAAATGTAAAGGCAAAAAATGAAAACAGGAAAAATGAAAATGGGTTTTTTGTTATAGGTAATTCAGATATCACGGTTCTATCATTGCATGTGATAATAAAAGAACGTTCTTAAAAAAGTAACAAAAAAGCAATAAAAACGAAAAAAACCATCTCCTCTTCCTCCCCTCCACCACACCCTCCAAAAAAAAAGAAACTACAAAAAAACAAACAAAAACAAAACAAAAACAAAACAAAAACAAAACAAAAAATACCAAAAGACATTCATACTTCTAGATATTATCTAGATTTAGATCAGCTAATCTAGTCTAGAATCTGATGTAGATGCCTAGATTGCTAGAATCTGAATACCTAGATAATAATTTCTAGATTTTAGATCCAGAAAATAAAAAAGAAAACAAACACAAATAAACAAACAAACAAACAAACAAAAGATATTCTTACTTCTAGATATTTAGATCTAGATTCGATCTAGTGTAGAATCTGATGTAGATGCCTAGATCGCTAGAATGTAGATACGATATGATATTATATGGTTTAAGGGCTCTTAATTAGGTCGCTGACCTTTAAATGCCCTGTTTCACAATTTAAATACAATACGTAACAAAATAATAATGAGTGGTAGTAATAAATAACGTTTAACGTACATTTTTATCATGCATCATATCTATATTTTATCTCTTGAAGCTCCCTGTCAAGGCATTCTTGAAACAATTCAAAGAGCTTGAGACATTCCACGTTTTAACTACTCTGAATATAAGAGTTTTGTCTTATTGTGTAGAGCAATATCTGATGTTTATTTTGAATTTGTCACCTCGAGTAAAATATACTTGGGAAAAATTAAATAACTGTTTATGGCCCAGATTGTCTATTTTGTGCATTATTTTATATAATTGATTCAAATCTCCTCTTATCTTCCTGTATCTTAAGGAAGGTAGTTTTAGATATTTTAGATGTTCTTCACAGGAAAATTCTTCTAAAGTCCGTTTCAAAATTTTGAGCCACAGAAAAATGTCTAGATATATATCTCCGAAACCCTCTTTTTAATCTTTCTGAGACTTTGTGTCGTCGTTCGATGCATCCATGACAAAACGAACATTATTTTTTTCAGTTCAAAATCAGTATCAAAATTTGATAAATTTGTTTATTTGGCCGATATTAAAAATGTCGAGCTGACAACATTTCAACATTTAAATTGTATACAGTAAAGAATCCTGACGCAACTCAAAACGTGACGACGCTTTCGGTTTTGAGAGTCTGCTTGGGAAAGTAAACACACTTTTATGTCAATTTATAATAGATGTACGTTATGTTCTTTTGCCTATTGAACAAGTCATAGCGACATGCTACTCTAGATCCAAAAGAGAAAACAATAACTATAGTTTTATTCTAGCATTTTTGTGTTGGTTTCATTGGATTTGCGAATGAATGGGATTGTTTTATTGTAAATCATAAAAATATTGTACATTCAACCACCTTGAGGATTTTACATAACTGTAATAGAAAAATATCTTAAATTGTGCTAGATAGAAATTTCAAATAGGATTTTCGTGTGGTCATGGTCATCTCAGACTCATACACAAAATTCCAGTTCCATACGATTTTTAGTTTTGAAGATATAGGTCTCAATACGTGACTTTGAAGTTGGAAACGCACTATAGTATTGGTAATAATCTATTGGCACGTCTTTGTACATTTTGTGTTATAATTGACTTTCTTTTAAATAGAGGACTCCAAACGCAATTGCAATACTCAAGCATAAGTTTTATTATAAAGTTAAGAATACATTTATATGTAAGTACTCAAAACTTCTAAAAATAAGAGAAATACACTTTGTAGCTTTATTAGCACAGCTAGATATTAATTTCTAGATTTTAGATCCAGGCACTAGATCTAGATCTATGCAAGATTTTCTCAAAGTATAGATATAATATATTTGGATTAGAAATCTAGATATTGTTGTTGGTGATTCGACCCAGTCAACTAACCACACCGCTAATCAAGTTTGAATGTCGCAACCGGAAGAATATAAAAGATGGAATGAATGTTTGTGATGATTGTAAAGGACATGAACGAAGGAAACAATATTTTTCAATTAATTAAACGACACAGCCAATCGCAACTCTTTTACCATCAATGAAATTTTCGAGAAGCATCAGATTTGGTTGTTCTACATGCCTTAACAAAAGAGCTATAGCTGTTCAAAGTTGACATCTAATATTTTAGTAAATATGTTTGCAAAAATATAGTTCTGAAGTTTTAAAATATTTTTTTTTTAATATGGAGATTCACGTCACTCTAAATCTGATGGCGTTTTAGAAATCGGAGACCATAAATTTTGGAATAATCGAGCAGAATTTGATATTCTTCAATACCAACTAATATTTCTTAAAGTTAAAATCATGGGATTCCAGTGCTCGGGAAAATAAGGACTGGCCTTATTTTTCAGAGTGTTTGAAAAAATAAGGCTTGCCTAATTTGAATGTTAAATCTATTGAAGTCAGTATTCTTCTGGGCAGACAATTTCAAAATGTCCTTTATTTCGTTGAACAAAATGAGCTAATATTTTATTCTTATTTATTCATTAGTTACTAATTCATCTATTGCAGGTGATCATACAACACAAAGTTGATATCTCTCAGATACCGCGAAGCCATCTTTCAGAAATATATATTACCACTTAATTCATCCCCAAAGGGTAATTTTTCTTTTGACTATAACCAAAAACCGAGCGTCAGCCGTTGGAACAACGCCGCGAAACGGAGGCAATTAGTATAAATAACCTTGACCAAGGGTTAAATCACAATGCCCACACCAGGATTCGATCCCGAGTCCTTTCAGTTGCAAACCAAAGTACTACCATTGTACCACTGTGACCAGTACAATATATGTTCATCGTATTCTACTAGGTAAAGGAAGAAGGGATGCCTGGTGTGTTATTCGATGTTGATTCTTCATGAAAAGTAGGTGACTTTCTTCACTCAAACCCGTCCGCTTGCAGTTTCGTCCGACACTGCAACCTCGGCTGTTTTCTGTATCTCTGATGTGAACGCAAATCATTCTTGTCCTTTCTGTTTTGGGCAATATCTCTTATTGATTTGTAACTTGTTCTCGTTTGTGTTTCCTCATACGCTTTTAGGGTCATTAGTCAATGTAGTTGGTAATCCAGTTGTAGGTCTTCTTTTCTTGTCGTCGTGGGAGAAATAAAAATCCATTGTCATGTTTGCTGGTATTTCTTTATTTCTGCTTAGGACTTGACCAAATAGTTTCCATCTTTTCTCTAGTATTTGGATTGATAAGTTTTTCTTGGCATGCTTTGTGTAACGATAGGATTCGTCTATCTTGTTTTCATCGGTTTTTACCTGTACCCGTGTTCCTGAGTAGGACTGAGTTTACTAAAGAGCTGCACAGCTTGAGTCTAGTTTTCTGTTTGACTTTATTGTGTAAAAAATAATAATGATATTATGATAAATTTGAATTTAGTGGTAAAATGGCCATAGCTGAAACTTGTGAATTTCTCTTGCCGAATAATACTTCACACAATCCTATTCCTCTGATAGAATAAAAAAAGCGGTTGAATTTCTCTTGTGTAGAAGAAAAGGAATTATCATTCTGAAGATACAACCGTACATATAATCCCAACTTCTGTATATCTCTATTAAGTGAAAATGTCTCCCTCAAGGAAATTGACATGACTTAAATCCTCTGATGCTGGTTGGGTGCAAAAGGCCACAACCACACACCACTAAGGGATTCAGTGATAGATCCTACAAGCTCGAACCGTGTCAATCAGACGGAATGCCTTCTCCGGTGGGAAATGGAGAGGAATTCAACCTTCATCTATCTTGCTTCCATTGTCTTGTTCTTTCTTTTTGACTTTTCTATTTATATAAGAAAGGGGAAATCAAGAATGAACGCCTTTTAAGTGCTAGTCACAGTGGCACAGTCGACGGATCGACCACGGAACCGCACAGTCAGTGGCCATCTATTGTTATGAGATCAAAGAGATTGCCTGGGGACGAAACCACAGAATCACGCAGTGTTACGCGAAGTGGAATCGGAATCGATTTTTGATTTTGTTACAATTACGCTCGAAATGTTATTTTTTCCGGCTGTGAATTCGGTCAATCCTACTGCGCCTTGATACTGACCCAAAGACCTCGACATTAGTTTCTGCACAGCGTCTCCATGTAATGGTATTTATGCCTTTTTGGCCTTTTCTAAATTTAAAATCATCCACAATCAGTCCAACACCGCCCTTGCATGTTGTAAATAATTTAAGTTGTTCTATGACTTTGATTTAGGTTCAATTGAAAAGAGAGGACACATTTGTTGCATTTATATACCTGGACAGTGTTGTAATTGCTCAATTTAGTGATTATCAAGTGTGACAACTGAGGCTATGAGTAAAATTCTGATACACTGTTGGAACAATGGAAATATTGATACCTCACTTCCGGAGAATGACAGAAATGACAATGCACGATTCCGTGGTCGGGGAGTTGACACGACCGTCCGGTATTATTACGTAACCTGGTTGACACGACCGTCCCGTATTATTACGTAACCTAGTTGACACGACCGTCCCGTATTATTACGTAACCTAGTTGATACGACCGTCCCGTATTATTACGTAACCTCGTTGACACGACCGTCCCGTATTTTTACGTAACCTGGTTGACACGACCGCCCGGTATTATTACGTAACCGAGTTGACACGCCCGTCCCGTATTATTACGTAACCGAGTTGACACAACCGTCCCGTATTATTACGTAACCTAGTTGGCACGACCGTCCCGTATTATTACGTAATCTAGTTGACACGCCCGTCCCGTATTATTACGTACCCGAGTTGACACAACCGTCCCGTATTATTACGTAACCTAGTTGACACGCCCGTCCCGTATTATTATGTAATCTAGTTGACACGACCGCCCCGTATTATTACGTAATCTAGTTGACACGAGCGTCCCGTATTATTACGTAATCTAGTTGACACGACCGTCCCGTAGTATTACGTAACCGAGTTGACACGACCGTCCTGTATTGTTACGTAACCTACGCAGTTCCGTAGTACACCCCAGTGGACAGTGTGTTAGGCACGGAACCGAAAGGTCACAGGTTCCACTCACGGTAAGGGCATTGTGATTTAACCCTTGGGCAAGGTCATTAACACCAATTGCCTCCATTTGTGATGCTGTTCCTACGGTTTCGGTTAAAGGCCAAAACAAATATTTCTCTTCGGGTATGAATATAGTTTTATTTTAGTATTTGTATTATGTATTTATTTACGACAGCAACTCAATAAACATAGACTTTTAATTTTAAGGCTTCTAAATAAAACGGTTATTATTAGAAAAACATAATTTTACGGGTCATTGACTGTATTTCATTGTCCTTACCATATAAGGGTTAAAAAAGAGAATGATTATGTTTAGAAACGATAAAGTGATAAAAATACCGTGACCTGTTTAAAAGCAAAAGAAAAAGACAAGGCGCAGATTCTAAAGCGAGAAACAAATTCACTTTTAACAATGTGGCGAAAGTATTGAGATGCATCGCATTAAAAAAAAAATGTAAATTGATTATATCTGCCGACCGCTCGGGACCACGTCCCCCTACAGTCCGTGCCTCTCTTTGTCACTACGTACATCAGGATAGGACACAACAAAAATGTTCGCTCATTGATTATCAATTAAATATCTGTATTGCTCACATGAACATCCAATCATGCGTCGATAAGACTTTATTGATGTCAACGTTGTTAATTCAATTTTAAGAAACAATTTGGACAACCATGTGCCTTTTAACACCAGGACAGTAAACGAAAGATTGCATTCGCCTTGGTTTTACCTGCTGGAGATGAAAAGAACAAATCAACAACGACAAGCTGAAAAGAAGTGAGAAAAACTGGTTTGACTGTTGATTGTGACATTTACGTTTATCATAGAAACAAAGCTAAGCACATTTCTAGAGCTGCCAAAACTTCCTACTTAAGGAAAAAATATCTAATCCCAAAGACTGAAGACAGTTGTTTTGTTTAGGCTAGTCGATGATTTATTAGGGAAAGAAAAAACTTCAAGCCTTCCAACGTTTTGAGAAAAATCTTCCTTAAAAGTTCTCTGAATTCTTCTTAGATAAGACTGAAAAGATTAGAGCAAAGTTTATAGATGTAAACAATCCTCAAGATGAAGAGGTTACTTTCAAAGGTAAGATTTTGAACAAATTTAAGGCTCTCTGGGAGAACCAAGTTAAAGAAATCATAGTAGCATCAGCTATTACAACTTGTGAGCTTGACCCATTACCAACCGACCTGTTAATTCTTTTCTACCATACATCACCATAATAATAAATGAATCACTTCAAGCTGGTATTGTACTTGATATTTTTCAAGTAGCCGTACTCAAACTTCATCTTAAGAAAGCAGGGTTAGATCACAACTTGTTAAAGAATTTTTCTGCCAGTTTCCAACCCCCCTTTCCTATCAAAATCCTCGAGAAACTAATTTTGAAGCAAATTTTATCTCATTTGAAAGAAAATTGTCAATAGGAAATGCAGCAATCTGCCCATCGTGCTTGTCACAGTACAGAGACTGCATTGTTACGAGTCGTTGACGATTTACAACATGTTATTGATGATTCTTCGTCTCTTCTGAATCTGCTAGATCTTTCAGCAGCATTTGTTACAACCAACCATCGAATGCTTATCGATAGATTATCTTCTTCTTTTGATATTACTGATTTAGCTCTAGATTGGGTATCCTCATATTTCACAAACATAAAACAATATGTTTCAGTGGGAAAGTACACATCAAGAGAACAGGTTGTCTTATTTGGCGTTCCTCTGGGCTCCGCCCTTGGTTCTGTGTCTATTCACTCTGTATACGTCGCTGCTGGCTAAATTAACCAAGAGACATAATCTTTATTACCATCCTGATGCTATGACACTTCTCTAGATTTCCAATCCAAAGTAGAAAAAAGTGAAATTTGCATAGAGAAAATAAAAATGTGGGTGATTTAAACAAGCTAAAAATAAATAGTGAAAAAACAGAAGCTATGATTGTAGGCAGCACGCGCTTAAGAAATCAAATGACGAAATCCAAATGACAATTGAAGCAGCAGAAATTGATTTTGTTCATAGTGTTAAGAATTTATGTGTTGTTTTGGAATCTGATTTATCAATGGATAGTCAATTTAGTTCCCTTCGACAAAAGCTAGTTTTTTGAACTAAAGAAAATTAGCAGCATAAGAGATTATTTGTCATAAGAGGCAGTGAAGAAGGACATATCATCATTGCTTTTCTAAAAATTGGACTATTGCAAATCTTTGCTCTTTGGGATATCTGCTCAAGTGGTGCAGAATAATGCAGTCCATCTCTTTTTGAGAAAAAGGAAAAGAGACAGAGCAAAACCGCTTTTGAGAGAGTTGCACTGGCTCCGAAATGGGAAAATTATTATTATTATTATTATGATT
>JAOYNN010001599.1:0-13284 GCA_025770095.1 Goniobranchus kuniei | reverse complement strand
TATTATTATTATTATTATTATTATTATTATTATTATTATTATTATTATTATTATTATTATTATTATTATTATATATACTACCCAGCCAAAATCTCCAACAAATCTCTACATGTCCTATTATAATTCGCAAAATATACTTGAATGAGACATATCTATCATTTATAAATCATAGTAATGTATATTTTGTGAATAAATGACATGCATTAAAGTCATTCATTTGTGGAGCATTTTGATCTAGTGATAAGATGCTCACAAACAGCCAAAAGGCCTGGATTCAATTCCAAATTACTGATGCTTCTGAAAAATTTGATTTTCAGCTTTTTTTTTCCACTTCCTCATCCCACCCTACAAAGAATTTCTCAATGCACTGTAGACTAAGAGGTCCCATATGTAAGTAAAGATTGTGAAAAAAACCCTTGGCAGTTGGATGTCATGGAAGAGTAGATTGAAAATTCACTGCATTGGCAAAATGAATTTCTGCCATTCCTCCCAAGTCTTCATTTACAACTCACAAAAGGACTCAAAGGCATCAGGAGGGTTATCCAGTACAAAACTCTTGCCACAAACCATTGTAAACAGCCTGTAAGCTGGTCAATTGTTATGGCATCTCCAAACCTGGGATAATTTGAAAGATTAAAGTCAAATATCAGGGTTTATTTAGTGCTCTGTTAGAAAGGCATGAAAATACTGTTGAGCAGGTAGAATTCTTTCAAGATAGTGATTTAGTCTCCATGACAAAAAGCTGGTTGAGTGAATGGCCATCAGATCGTTTGTCTTTACGTTTTTCTCTCAGAGGACTACAATTATCAGCTACTGAATCCAGGGATGGCATCTGTAACTCTGGAGCCAGAGGAAATCGTTGAAGGGGAGATTACCTTTACACCTACACAAGTAAGCTTGCAAAGATTTGTATCGGTATTAAGATTTATGCTTTATGGGATTGTAGAAATTGGCTTTTTAACATCATTACTTACTTCCTACTTTAAAGATCATGAAACAGGATCTCTGCATGACATTAAATCAACAGATGTTTAACTTCCTAATGGTGAATATATTTTTGCATGCCACATTTCTGCATGAACAGCAGTTTGCTTTTGGCAAAGAGTTATCAGTTTGATTACCATTTGGGGTGTTTTTTGGTGGTTTTTTTTAATCTTTGTTTTTTTTCTTTGAATAAAGGAGGTGGATGGCTGTGGCTAAGAATCTATCTTTTTTATGTAAAGCCTTTAAAATTTTTTTTTTAATTCTTGAATCAAAAAAGAAAGAAGTAAATTATTAACATAATTATTTGATGATCTGTAAAATGCTGAATCAGTGAAAACTCATCTTAAGGAGAGAATGTAACTAATGATAAGAATGGATCTCTGGTGCATGCCAATGTTTTCTGGATTGTAAGACATTCCTTTTCAATTATGTAAAATTTAATGAATGAAAACGTTTTAGTTAGCATAAAATGAGATACTAAGCTCCTTTGTTTACTCTTTCTTTCAGACTTCTTTGTCTTTGTTTTCTTTTGTTCTGACCAATAAAATACTCACTTTGTTTTCAGGTAGCAGCATATGATTTTATCATGCCAGTGGTTGTCAACCACCTTGGAGCTCCAACCCCTGCCCCTACCCCTTTCCCACCCACTCCTGCACCTTCCAATAAAAACAGCATTCAGCACATTATCAATCCAAGGCCTGTGCCAGCAGTGGTGGCGACACCTAGGAAACAGATTATTGCCACTGCTTTGCGTCAGCCACTGGAACTTGGAACCAATCGCTTGGAATTTATTCTTCCTTCAAGTTTCCATGATATTTCCACTAATGTCACCATGGCAAACACCAAGGTACAGAAGCTTTTTAAAGTTGTAGAGCTTACCAAAGTATAGAAGCATTTTGATCAGTTTTAGAGCTTACCAAAGTATAGAAGCATTGATCAGTTGTAGAGCTTACCAAAGTATAGAAGCATTGATTAGTTTTAGAGCTTACCAAAGTATAGAAGCATTGATCAGTTTTAAAACTTACCAAAGTATAGAAGCATTGGTCAGTTGTGTGTTTAGTAGAAGCATTGATTATTAGTAGAGTTTATACCAAGTTGAAAGAATTTTCAATCACATAGCTATATGCAACTTGTTAATTGACAATCTATAATGACCACAAAATTAGCCGTTTTGACAAAAATGCCCGGAAACAAGTTTTGTTTTTTGTTTTTCTAAAATAGTTAACTTTATCTTAATCAATGCATAGCGTAGACAATTCTAATTTTTTGGGCATTTTTTCCTTTTTGTGCCAAGTCAAGTATAGAAATATGTATTCTCACTAGTAAAGGAGATTATAATACTTTCACAAGAAATCTTTTATGAATATTTTAAATTCATCTCCAATCAACAGTTTAACGAACAGGTATTCCTTTACTCAATACTAATGTTTTCACTCACGTGTGGTGCTTACTTTTGTCATTTTTTTGTCTTTAAGGAGGATTACTTATTTTTCATTCCCTGATTTACATTTTTCATCATAATTCATAAATATGGCATATTTTCTTCTTCATAATATTAGATTTGTTAAAGTTTTAATGGGAAATGGCATAATGATTCTATTTCCAAATATATTTTTCAAATTTGATAACAAAATTCTCTCATTTCTTATCACATTGTGATTTTGCATTCCTGAAATTTGCACTCACCTTATGTTTTTTTGCTTCATGTTTTTATATTTCCCCCTAAGACTGTTCCTTTAATCTCTTTCATTGAATCTTACCTGTGGCTCTATGGAAGAAAAGACAGCTTTAAATGATATTAATATTAATATTTCATTATGACCATCATAACTCCTCTAATGTGTTCACCATTCCTCTTGGTGTCATGATAGCTTTTTGTCATTTGTGTTGTGTGTGTGTGTGTTTTTTTTTAATGCTTCAAAGATGTCCTCATATGAAAAAGTATTAGAGTCATGCTACCATGTTAGATGAAATAATTACAAAACAAAGATTGATGTTAATAAACCAACTGGGACAAAGGGTTTGTGTAGAGTTATGGATTGTTTTGTTCCTGTGCATTTCGTCGTGCTGTGCACTTTTTGTGTATGTGGTTTTTCACAATGTTACAGGAGAGTAGAAAAACTAAATATCTTTCCTCAAAGTCAGTCAATTCATTTCAAATTATAATAGTCAAATGATTTGCGGGACAACTTTATACCCATTTTGATTTCCTTCAGATAATGTAGAAACAGTTCAGTGTAGCTAAAAATAGACACCACGATCGGACATGCCATAAAATTTTACATAAGAATAGATGAAAAACCTAAAATGGCAAATTTTTCACTTATTCAAAAAGTGCACGGGCACGACGATTCGCATCTATAGTCTGTCCACAAACTATTGCAGACCTTTTCCTTCAAATATCTTGAAAACCTACTTTTTCAAATATCATGAATTTGTGCATACGGTCTTAAATTTTCAGTGACCAAAAGATTTTGGAAATAGTTTGTTGGTAACTGGTGTAGTTTTTATAAAGCAGCGAATTTATTCGATGTTTAGGGACTAACACAACATTGAGGTGTCAACCTTTAAAATCTTTACAGTCATTGCCGAATATCGACCCCTTTCCAGAGGCGTCTCTTTAAAGGAGTTTCTATGGAGGCAGTCTTTTCTATTGCTTGTAAATTTGATATGGTTTATCATTGGTGTCCGCAAGTAGATATTTATCAAGTAACAATATAACATGGCTGTTGCAAAAGTGGTATTTTTTGTTTGCTCTGCAGTTGCACTTTTGTGTGTTTGTTTTTCCATTCCTGTTTGTACAAATCTGCAATGAATAGTTTGGTCTTGTTTCCTTCTTTCACTCTCTCAGAATCGCAGTCAGATGATTCTAGAAGATTGAAGATTGTTGTGGGTTGTAGGGCGAACAGGCCATCTGTATGCCAGTGTTTCTGTTCTTCCTCCAGTACATGGTCTTCACATTTCCTCCAATATGTTCTGTGAATGTGGCATAAAATGCTGCATGCGTGAGCTCTTTCACGTGGGAAAACTTGAATGTCCTGTTCTTTGGGGCTACGTTTCTTTTTATCTTGGCCCAAACTAGTTCAATTGGATTAAGATGAGAGTGGTACGGCGGAAGTATTTGTTTTTGCAATCTTTTTATCAATTCTGCTCCTAGAATTTCAACAATAGAGACATTGAAATGTATAGCTTCAGAAGAAATGTGCTTTTCAAACAAATATGACCTTTCCATCAAGTTAATATGTATCTCGTTTTTCATACTATTGATAGGCAGTTTATATAGCATTTCCTCTTCCCAAAGGCAATCACATTTTGAATGATAAAAAAAGGAATGATATTAATTTTTATTTTTTATCTGTGCACATGTGAACATCCTACCACTGTCATGTGACAAAAATTTGTTACGACATTGAACTTTAAATCTCAAAAAATCCGTAAGGAAGACCCCCAAAACCCCCAAAAAGTTGTGTTTGCCACCTAAAAATCCCCCAAGCAATAATGTTATCTCAAAAGAAAAGTAAAACATGCTGTTTCCATGTTTATCATCCCCAAAATCCTTTGTTTCCTTGCTCACCTACAATTTGAATGTTTTTCCTTATGCAGCAGGACCTCTGTTATAGGGACATGCCTGGGATATTGAAAACTCATCACGACTTCCTGGGAGAGGCTCAGACCGATAGAAGTGTCATAGTAGCTTGCGAGCAAATGAATACATGTCTGTTGAGTGTGAATAACTCTATAGCTTCGTTCCTAATATTCATTTCGACCACTGACCAGGAACATCTAGCTGACTTACAATCTTGCGAGTGTTGTCATAAAGATGCAGGTGGCAACCAGTCTGTCAAATCCCAGTTTTTGGCAGTGATTGCAGCATGGCAAGCAATAGACTTAATAACACAGCTTCTCTATCACTTGATAACCTCTGTGCAGAGCTCATTTTCTTAGTCCATACCATTGCATCATGTAACAAGCTGACTGTCATTTATTGCAAGGGTCTATTAACTTAGTCTACTTTTTAAACACCAGGTCAGGACAAGTTCCTTTGTTTGTTTCATTGTCCATAATAACAGACTCTTATTTATGTGTAAAATGAGGCATTATGATGAAAATGTGAAATTTCATTGAAATTATTAGAACACCTAACAAAATCTTCCCAATTTGCCGCGGACTTGTCCTGGTGTATAAATTGTTTAGAAAGAATTCCATTCCTTGGAAATTTTTTCCAATTTTCCAGATTTCTCAATTCCCCTGGGTCCCTATAATAGAGGTCCCACTATATTTTAAAGCTATTGTGTACCCCTTTTTCTCAAATGCCCAAATTTTATTTCATTACCTAATTTAATTTTTTGCTGCATTGACCCCAAAAATATTTTCTGTATGGCTGATGATATCAGTTTATTAACTAGAACTAAGGAAGGGTTGATTATGTAGATAACTTTATTTGGAAAAAAATCGAGAGGTCGATGAAAGCACAGGAAGAAAAAAAAATATTCTTCATTTATTTATTTGTGATATAGAGAAGGTAGAGCGTGATGTGAGAGGATTCTAGTAATTAGTATTTCTTTTTCATTATTATCATTTTAATAAATGTCGTTGGTGTATATTATTATTGTTGTTGTTGTTGTTGTTGTTGTTATTGTTATTATTATTATTATTATTATTATCTTTATTATTACAGTTGCCGCTGCTTAGCTTTAGGCCATCTATTACATGGTGTTACCGTGACGTTGACTGCAGTGTGACGTTATCCAATATGACAGGCCCTTTTTTGTTGCTAACATTTATGTTATAATGTATTTTGGGGTTTTAACCTCTCCCAATCATAGAACAAACTGGTGTGAGGTTTGCTGAATTTTTTGCATTGTTTTGTTCAGTTGTCGATATGTTTAATTTTCTTAAAAGGAGGGGGAGGAGGGGCAAGGAAATGCTGTAACCATCAAGGATTCCTTAGAAAATGACTCGTGGTACCTGGTGTGTTGTTATACATTCCTGTGCAAAAACCTCTTCCTTTTGTTTATGTGTCTATTATCCAATCCTGCACTGGCATTTGATGGCCATCACCTACCCCATCCCACCCCCACCCATCTCACCAGAGTAGAATGTCTTTAGCTCATGTAAGAGTGGGCTCATAAAAACACTCCTACCGCTCCAGCCTTGTCTTTCCTAATCACTGGTTACATAAGATGAGATGAGAGTCAGAGGCTATGGTAAAATTAAATCTTTGGTTTACTAGATGCGTGAATTGGTTGTCCCCTCTTGCATGGAACAGTCCAGTTTTAGTTATTTGTCCCTTTGTTTGAACGTGAATACCCAAGCAGAGGTGAAGCCCAGACAGTACATGTATGACGACACACCATTGTAAACCAGTGTTACATCACAATTGGTTATGTCACCTGGTAGAGCTCATTCCTTGTTTCAATTAGATGTACCTCCCAAAATTTGGAAGAAAATTCTTCAATTGTTCATAAGGACCGTGACGCAAAGCGAAACCCTGTGATGCTATCCAATGACTTTTATATAGGAAAAATTCTGTTACAACCGTTCAGCATTCCCTTAATTGAAAAGTGAGACTATCAGCCTTGACGCTAAGTGGCAGCAACTGGGTTATTGTTATTATTATTATCAATTAATTTTTTTATTTATTACTTGAGTGTAGATCAAGAAAAAAAAATCCCTCTGATGGCATTTAAAGAAACAGCACTTTAAATCTAGATACATGAACCAATACTAACGTTAGAAATAAAGTAGAAGTTGTAAGAATTTTGTTCTTCCTCCTATGTCTTTGTTTAGTTTCCATGCTAAATAATGGACAGATGAATTCTTTTATGACTGAAGACAAGTTATGTCAAGGTACATGTAAAGGCTCCTCATTGACCCTGTTTGATATTTATGCATTGTTTATTTTTGTCCCTTGCAGGCCATTCTTCTAATAAATAACAGCAATGATAACCTCACATGGGGCCTTGATCTTACTTTGTCAGGGGAAATTCTGGACAAAGGTATTTTTAAGTTTGTGCATGAGCAAGGTGTGCCTTTTGTGTCGAAAGGAGACCATCGAGGTATTGAAGGATACCTTGAACCTGGGATGACGCAGACAATTGTGGTCACTTTTTGTCCAGGTGAGGCAAATTGTTTATATTCAAGCATTCACTTTAGATTAAATACTTTTTGCATATACATCCTATGACCTGTTTTATGTCTTATAAAAAAAAAACGTTACATTGTATCTACTGTGGCAACCTCAACGGGATAAGGCAGAAGAAAAAAAAAGATAAAATGTGATAAATTCCATACCCTAAAAGTATTGAAATTAAAAGGAAAATTTCCCCTTAAACCATAAGATGATAATTAAAAAAAGTAGGCAAATGTAAGAAATGTTAATTTTTTTGCTTCCTCAGGAATTAATAAACGCCATATATATCTTAATGAGAGTTGTCAAGAAACTCATAATATACAGAGGAGCATTCCTCTATGTGTATAAAACAAGTATTGATATTTTCAAAGGATGAGAATAAAAACGGAATTTATTTAATGTAATATTGATTTCAAGTAATTGTGGTTGTTGTTGTTGTTGTTGGCGGTGGTGTTTTACCGTTGCTTTTTTGTTTAAAAGAGTAATGTGGAGATGTTGACCACGAATCATAGTGCATTTTTTAAAGGAGAGGAATTGATTCATAAAATAGTCCTGGAGACCTAAGGAAAGATGCTTGGACCATTTCCAGAATGATCTATGAGACATGAGTATTTCTTCAGAGGGTGCTTAAGACAGTGGATTCTGGAGATGGAGAATCCAAACAGATGACCCCACCTAGTAGATGACCCAACCTAGTAGATGACCCCACCTAGTAGATGACCCCACCTAGTAGATGACCCCACCTAGTAGGAAGAACAAAGCTAGGAAAGGAAGGTCGGTCTTAGCGTGGCTCTGTAGCTCTGTAACTGGCCTGCCCTAACTCGCACCATGTTATTGAACACGCTATTTTTGTTCCGGAAAAGCAGCGTCGCTATGTGCGCTCTATGAGTCACACTAAAGTCAGTTGCATGTCAGACAGCTCATTCAACTCTGTGACTGTCGTAAAACACGTCTTGCAGAGTTCATGTCAGATGCTTGATTCAATTATTTTTACTACTGGTACACACTGCTTCCAACAAGAACTGTCAAGAATTAAGTAATATCAAGTAAGTTAAGTTTAAGTAGTTTCATTTGGACTCTTGATCTAGTATAGATATTTACTTTTAACCTCTAAATGCATGGTTCATGTAGATCTAGATCTGGGTTCCAGAGGCAGATGAAGGGGGTCAATTTTGTTTTTTTTTAAGTACCAGAAATGGAAAGAACCACGATGGAAGGCCAAAAGCAGCACATGTGAAGACACAGTACCTAAAAATAACTATGTCGTATAGACCATACAGATCTAGGCTTCCAAAAATAGAATCTTATTTTAGGAAGCCTAGATACGGATAACATCCTGTCGTAGAGCTGGCTGACGCGCAGCAAGCACGCCTGTGAGACAGGCTAGTTACAGAGCTACAGAGCCACGCTAGGACCAGCCTAATAGTATAAGAATTATGTGTACTTAGACATAAAGTAAATCTAAAGTCATTTGATTACTTTTGTCATCTTACAGAGACTTCTGGTCAATATCAAGTGGTTATTCCAGTTGTTATTAATTCCAACTGGGACAAGCCTTTCCAATTTCTGGAAATCTATGGGGAACTAAAAGCACCTGAAATTTGGTTTGATCCTCACACAATTGTCCTGACCCCAGTTCCTCTCCTTACTGAGGTTTCTGCTGACTTCACAATTCTGGCTTCCCATTACAGAAAGTGAGTGGCATTGAATTTTTTCATACTACTGTACATAAATGTACATATATAATTTTATATTATCTCTCCTAAAGTTTACCTGACTATGAAGGGATTAGCACCAAGGAATGCAATTTCCATAGGAAATAAATTTTTTTTTAACCTAGTCATCATACTGAAGTACACAATTTTCTTTCTTTTTGATACCTTTAAATAACCCTAAGAATAAAAGTCGTTATCTTGCTACAGGATAGCTTACTTCTTCACATTTCAAATCAGGATCGCAATATGACATTGCTTTGCTTCGGGAAATTTCTTAAGGCTTGGAAGAACACATTTTCCCCCAATCTTTTGATAAAACCTTGGCAAAAATTAGGGTATAAAAGTCTTAATTGATTGCTGGAATAAAGTCTCCAGCCATTTCACATCTTCATCTAAATGGAATTGCTTCCCTTTTATGTATTTGGTCAAGTTTAGAAAGACATTTTGTTTGCCTTCTTAGATGACCTTAGAGAGACCTTGAATATAACAGTCCCCGTTTTATTGCTGGAGCAAAGCCGCTGGTTCACTTTTCACACCTCATCAGAATGAAATTGTTTCCTTTTGAGCAAACTGAGAAGTCAGAAAATGAGAAATTTGTCGACCTACCAGGAGGTAGATGGATCTCAATATGACACTCCTCAGCAGAAATCCTTGCTGTATGAGTCATTAAGAGACTTTTTGAAAGGCAATTTCATACTATCACTTTATGACATTTGAAATTGTTTTATCCCCACTGTTGATAATGCTTCATATTTGCACCCAATCATCACACTTGTAAGCATAGAACGGGAAAAGAAAAAGCTGAATAAATGTTTCCATCTTATTTGTGAATTGTTTTATCAATATCCTAAAGCAATGGTGGGTGATAAATTCAATGTGATTTCCATTACAACCTGCCCTATAGACTTATATTTCCTTCTTGGTTGCAGTTAACGAAATAGATACAGGAAACAAACAATTCATCCATGTATTTAGGGAAATAGGAATTAATTGTGTTTATACCTTTTATTTTAAAAAGATTAAAAGGAACAAATCATAAATAGTGCATTTACTTTGCGTATTTAACCATTCTAAGAACAGTCTCACAGCGCTTTTTAATATTCTATCTCCTAGCAGGCATACTCCCTGATTATGCGATTACATGATGTTTGGGCTGAGTTTCATCTCTCCCTTCTTTAAGCTCTCTGCTCTTATGTTTCAATGGACAATGGATAAATAAGAACTTGAATGAAATAAAAGCATGTAAAAATACCCCAAACATATCACAGGTACGAAACCAATAAAAAAAAAGGGAAAGAACTCTATAATGTAACTGTTACTTTCCTCATGCAGAGCAAATAAGTTGTCAGTAACAGTACCAGAGATTGAATGTGATGATGGGACAACCATTTCCCCCTTGTCTGTGACATTCACTGAAGGCTCTGGTAAGAAAATATGACTGTTACTGTGCTTCTTCCTTCCTCTTAGAATAAGTTGCATAAAAATGTTTTATGATAAGAGTCTTTCCATGTGTGTGCCTGCTGATCAGGTTGGACTGGGTGTTAGTGTGTGAATTGATAATCATTCATTTGTAAAGTGCCATCGAGCAGCAATGATGGATTGTAGTGCTGTATAAACTATTACTATTTTCATTATATTTTTTGGTATAATTGAAAATATAACTATGAGTAGATCAGTATCTGGATTTCACATACAGAATGGGTCAGTATCTGGATTTCACATACAGAATGGGGAGGTAATGAGAGGAAGTGATGATATTCCTTCAATGTTCTCCTTGGCTTCTACAAGAGATAAAACAAACAATTGAATCTAGATGTCAAGATAGCAAGGCCCAGTCAAGTAGCAAGAGTAGGAGTAGGAGAGGTGGCCATTCATAGAAGATTTGATAAAACTTACTCGCAAGTTTCAGTTTGATATAGATTATTCTATTTGAGCCTTGGCAATGCATGATTGACCTAAAGCAGGGCAAGATATGGGATGGATGAGGTGGCTGTATTTGAATGTTTTCTTTAAATTTTTGCAGAAATTCAGCCGTGCAGTGGAACAGAGGCTCAGGTAGATCCATGTGCCCTACATTGCAAGGTGACCTTTTCTAGCCCTAAACCCGTGTCATTTTCACAGCCAGTCGTATTCAGGGATGACCTTGGCAACAGGTAATAAAACTGAATTAGATGAAATATCAGCAAGCTTTTTGAACACTTTTTTAAATAGAGATGAATGAAGCCTGATTTCTGTCATGAAAACTTAAATACAAAGACTTGCAAATCCATCATCAACAAAAGTAGTAAAACACAGTACTTAAGTGGCTCCTAGCTCAGACAAATAATTTAATTATAACAATTAATTGCAATAGCAACTGAATATGTCACAATGGTCTTTTCACCACAAGTATACATTCAGAAGACATTTTTTCAATCCTACCATTATCTAAACACACATGATTCTGATCTATCATAACTCAGCTACTGGGTACTTGATTAATAAATGTTTTGATGGGGTGGGTGCGTGTCCTATTGTAACACACAAAAACAAATTATTTTAAAACAATAAATCATTCATTTAAATATATCAGTATCTATGACTATAATTTATTTTTATGAAAGAAGCAAAGCCATGACTCAAAGAATGATCAATGGAAACTTCATCTCAAAGGACGATGCCTAATTGACAGTTAATAACATCGTCCATATGCACTCATAACTAAATCCTGTTTTAATCTCTAAGAAAGCTTGGAAAAAGAAAACAAAAGCTTAAAAATGTACTTGTCAATCATAAATAGACCTAATAAATATGTCAACTAATTATCCACTACATCTACTGCAGTTTCATGTTGCATGTCACAGCAACTGCTGATAACTGTCTACTTACCTGTTACCCCTTCATGGCTTTACACAGAGGTGACCACCAAATTGTTTGTGAACAGGTAGGTTCATCATTTCTCATTACTCAATTTAATTTTGTATTTAAGCTATAGAAGCAAAGAATTGCTATATGGTCTGTGTTCATCAACAAATTCAAATTATTCTTTTGACAGAAAACAGTTGAAAGATCTCTCCCCTTAACCGGACCAACACCACCAACACCAGATGAGAAAAAGAAGTCCTGATAGGCCAATCTCATATCATTTTCCTTTCATATCCCTTTACTACTAAGACTACTGCGGCTGCTGCTGCCACCACTCCTTCCAAATTTCAACAGCACAAATTGTCATTCCAGAATTTGCTAAGCAAGGCGAAGAAAGTGAATAATAATCTCTAAAAATGTCTTTTTACTTTTTTAAAAATTCCACTTTTTGCAATTACTTTAAGCTAATTTTAATATTTCTTATAATTGCCAGGTTGTTTACTAGATTAAAGTGTTGGTTTTGTGGAATAAAAGAATCTATGAACAAACTTATTCTCACAGGGTTCATCACCAAAGGGCCGGAAGCTGCCACCAAAAAGCAAAGAAACTGCAGGATCTGCATCTGGTGGCTCAGGAGAAGCTGTTTTTGTGCCGTGTTCCTCGCCAAATCACATGAACAGCAGACCAAGCACCAGCGCCACAAGCTCTAATTTCCAAATATCATCATCCAGCTATGAAACGTCAACTTCCGTCACTGGTAATACTTCATTTTCTTTCTTTTGGTGTTATGACATGTATTTCAAAAGGTACTTCAGCTCACGTGAGATGTTTCCCAATTATTCCTGTAAGAGGTTCCTATGCCAATGCCATAAGTAATGCACTATCTTAATATACATAGTATCAACTCAGCCAGTATTTAAAGATAAAGATTACAAGATTGCATTTATATAGTGCTTTCCAGCATTCTATGAACATTCTCAAAGCGCTTTACAATACTTTATCCTTTAGCAGGCATACTCCTGGGGAGTATACAGTAAAGTGTAGCACATTTTGCACAATAATACCAGCCTATTGCAAGGAACTTCTTTAAAACCTGAGCCTAGTGAAACAATGAGGGTAAATTTTCTTGCTTAAGGAAAAGACACAAATAGTCCGTGATAGGAATCGAACCCAGGACCTCCCAATCTCAAGACGATGTCTTAACCATTTGTGCCCCATTTAGCATGAGTCACGGAAAACTTTTCAAGGCATTTGTATCAACTCATTATACATATACCAGTGCATACATTCTGGGCACAGTGGCACAGTGGTAGCGCATTGGTCTTGCAACCAAAAGGTCACTTAATCGAATTCCGGTGTGGGCATTGTGATTTTTCCCTTGGGCAAGGTTATTAACACAAATTGCCTCAGTGTCGTGGCGCTGTTCTTACGGCCGACACTCGGTTTTGGGTTAAAAGCCAAAAGACAAATTTCCTTTCCAGGATGAATAAAGTGGTAATTTTTTTTAATTTTTTTTTTTTTTAATCAACCTCTGTTTCTGTACCGATCATATAGGCTTTTATATATATATATATATATTTTTTTTTTTGTAACTCTTTGTACGCGAAT
>JAOYNN010001488.1:0-13288 GCA_025770095.1 Goniobranchus kuniei | reverse complement strand
AGTAGTAGTAGTAGTAGTAGTAGTAGTAGTAGTAGTAGTAGTAGTAGTAGTAGTAGTGGTGGTGGTGGTGGTGGTAGGTTGTTGAGATTTAGCTTTAGGAAACAAAAAAAAAAAAACCCATTCAGAATGAATTACGTGTGATTGAATTGTGTAGGAAATTAATGTGATTTATATTTTCTCCCTACGTTTATCAGACAGAATGATAATATTTGGTGACTTCACTGTTAACGAAATGAATGTGTTAGAGGTAAATTTAGTGCCAACGACTTTCAGAGGGAATGCTGTGTGATTGAATTGTTTTCAAGTAATTATGTGAGAAGAGGTTTTAGTATGTGCTTTGCAATGAAATGATGTGTGTTTGCCATGTGTAGGAAATGTAAGGTAGCTTTAACACCAAGGCTTTAAAAGTGAATGACCTGTTATTGAATTCTTTAGAAATTTAATGTGTGAGAGACAGCTTAAGCACCAACATCGCTCAGAGTGAATGATGCGTGAGTGAATTGTTTATTCAATGAATGTCTGAGAGGTAGCTGTGGTATCAATGTATGTCAGTGTAAATGACTTGTGATTCCAATCTTTAGGAAATGAATGTGTGAAAGATAGCATGTAGTACCAACGCTTTTCAGAGTGAATGAAGTGTGATTAGATTGTTTAGGAAATGAGAGCTAACTTTAGTACCAACGCCTTAACGAGAGAATGAAGTGTGATTGGATAGTTTTGGAATTGAGAGATAACTTTAGTACCAACGCCTTTCAGAGTGAATGAAGTGTGATTGGATTGTTTAGGAAATGAGAGGTAACTTTAGTACCAACGCCTTTCAGAGTGATTGAAGGGTGATCAGATTGTTAAGGAAATGAGAGCAAACTTTTATACCAACACCTTTCACAATGAATGAAGTGTGATTGGAGTGTTTAGGAAATGAGAGCTAGCGTTAGTACCAACGCCTTTCAGAGTGAATCAAGTGTGATTGGATTGTTTAGGAAATGAATAGTAACTGTATTACGATTGCCTTTCAGAGTGAAGGGAGTGTGATTGGATTGTTACGGAAATGAGAGCTAACTTTAGTACAACACCTTTCACAGTGAATGAAGTGTGATTGGATGTTTTAGGAAATCAGAGCTAACTTTAGTACCAACGCCTTTCAGAGGGAATGAAGTGTGAGTGGATGTTTTAGGAAATGAGAGCTAACTTTATTACCAACGCCTGTCAGAGTGAAGGGAGTGTGATTGGATTGTTTAGCAAATGAGAGGTAACTTTCGTATCAACACCGTTCACAGTGAATGAAGTGTGATTGGATTGTTTAATAAATGAGAGGTAACTTTAGTACCAACACCTTTCAGAGTGAATGAAGTGTGATTGGATTGTTTAGGAAATGAGAGCTAACTTTAGTACCAACGCCTTTGAGAGGGAAGGGAATGTGATTGGATTATTTAGGAAATGAGATGTAACTTTCAAAATGAATACCTTTCAAAATGAATGCAGGATTGTTTAGGAAATGAGAGGAAACTGTAGGATCAACTCCTTTCAGAATCAGAGTGAATGAGGCGTGATTGGATTGATTAGGAAATGATGATTGGATTGATTAGGAAATGAGAGTTAACTGTAGTACCAACGCCTTTCAGAGAGAATGAAGTGTTATTGGATTGTTCAGGAAATGAGAGGTACCTGTAGTACCAATGTCTTTCAGAGTGAATGGCGTGTGATTGAGTTGTTTAGGAAATGAATGTGTGAGAGGTAATTGTAGTACCAATATCTTTCAGAGTGAAAGGCGTGTGATTGAATTGTTCTGGAAGTGAATGTTTTTAGAGGTAATTGTAGTGCCAATGTCTTTCAGAGTGAATGATGTGTGATTGAATGGTTGAAGAAATTAATGAAATGCTAGAGGTAATGTAATACCAATGCCTTTAAGAGTAAATGGCGTGTGATTGAATTGTTTAGGAAATGAATGTGTGGGAGGTAAAGTAATACCAATGTCTTTTAAGAGTAAATGGCGTGTGATTGAATTGTTTAGGAAATGAATATTTGAGGAATAACGTAGTGCCAATGTCTTTCAGAGAAAATGGCGTGTGATTGAACTTTTTAGGAAATGGATGAGTGAGAGGTAACGTAGTACCAATGTCTTTCAGAGTGAATGGCGTGTGATTGAATTGTTTTGGAAAAAAATGTGTGAGAGGTAATTGTGGTACCAATGTACTCCGGACTTTACGATGTGTAATTGAATTGTTTAGGGAATTAATCTAAGAGAGGCAATTGTAGTACCAAAGTCTTTCAGAGTGAATGATGTGTGATTGAATTGTTTAGGAAATAAATGTGTGAGAGTTAATTGTAGTACCAATGTCTTTCAGGGTGAATGATGTGTAATTGAATTGTTTAGGAAATGAATGTGAGAGAGGTCATTGAAGTACCAATGACTGAATTGTTTACGAAATAAATATGTGAGAGGTAACATAGTACCGATCTCTTTATGAGCGAATGGTGTGTGATTGAATTGTTTAGGAAATGAATATATGTCAGGCCTAGCTATTGTTCCAATTTCTTTCAGAGTGAATGATGTGTGATAGAATTGTTAGGAAATAAATGTATGACAGGTAGCTGTGGTGCTAATGTCTTTAAGATATCTTTCAGAATGAATGCTGTGCGATTGGATTGTTGTAGGAATTGAAGATGTGAGAGTTGCCTTTCGTGTCGTCAGATTATCTTTTAGGAACGATGACATTTAATTGAATTGTTTAGGAAATGAAGGTGGGCGAGGTAGCAGTAGTACCAGTGGCAATCAGAGTGATTAATGAGAGATTGGATTGTTTGGGAGATGAATCTACGAGAGGTAGGCTTAACTGTTAAATCAATGTCAATCAGAGTGAATGATGTGTGATTGAATTGTTTGGGAAATGAATCTATGAGTAGTAGGCTTAGCTGTAATACAAATATCTTTCAGAGTGAATGATTTGTTATTGAATTGTTTGGGAAATGAATCTATACCATGAGAGGAAGGCTTAGCAGTAATACTAATATCTTTCAGAGTGAATGATGTGTGATTTAATTTTTCGTGAAAGGAATCTATGAGAGGTATGCTTACCTGTAATACCAATGTCTTTCAGAGTGAATGATGAGTGATTTGATTTGTTTTGGAAATGAATCTATGAGAGGTAGGCTTAGTTTTAATACCAATATCTTTCAGAGTGAATGATGTGCTATTGAATTGTTTGGGGAAATGAATCCATGAAAGTTAGGCTTAGCTGTAATACAAATATCTTCCAGAGTGAATGATGTGTGATTTAATTTTTTGGGAAAGGAGTCTATGACAGGTAGGCTAACTTGTATTACCAATGTCTTTCACAGTCAATGATGAGTGATTGAATTGTGTGGGAAATGAATCTATGAGGTGTAGGCTTAGCTTTAATACCAATGTCTTTCAGAGTGAATGATGTGTGATTGAATTGTTTGGGTAAATGAATCTATGACAGGTAGGCCTAGCTGTAAAAGCAATATCTTTCAGAGTGAATGATGTGTGATTGAGTTATGTAGGAAATGAGTGCTTGAAGGGGAGCTATAATACCAATGTCTTTTAGAGTGATTGATGTGTGATTGAATTGTTTAGGACATAATGTGTGAGAGGTAGCCCTTGTACCAATGTCTTTCAGATTGAATGATGTGTGATTGGATTGTTTAGGAAATGAAGGTGGGCGAGATGATAGTAGTACCGATGGCATTCAGATTGAATGAAGTATGATTGAATTGTTCGGGAAATGAAACTATGAGAGGAAGGCGTAGCTCTATACCATTGTCATTCAGAGTGAATGAAGTGTTATTGAATTGTCCGGGAAATGAAACTATGAGAGGTAGGGTTAGCTGTAATACAAATGTCTTTCAGAGTGAATGATGAGTGAATGCATTGTTTTAGAAATGAATTTATGAGAGGTAGGCGTAGCTGTAATACCAATATCTTTCATAGTGAATGATGTGTACTTGAATTCGTTTGGGAAATGAATCCATGAGAGGTAGGCTTAGCTTTAATACCAATGTCTTTCAGATTGAATTATGTGTGATTGAATTGTTTGGGAAATGGATCTATGAGAGGCAGGCTTAGACGTAATACCAATAGCTGTCAGAGTGAATGCCGTCTGATTGAATTCTTTGGGAAATGAATCTATGTAAGTGTAAGGGATGCTTAGCTGTAACACCAATGTTGTCCAGAGTGAATGATGTCTGATTGAATGTTTGGGACATTAATATCTGAGAGGTGGGCTTAGCTGTAATACCGATATCTTTCAGAGTGAGTGATGTGTGATTGAATTGTTTGGGAAAATAATCTATGAGAGGTAGGCTTACCTGTAATACAAATATTTGTCAGAGTGAATGATTTGTTATTGGAATTGTTTGGGAAATGAATCTATGAGAGGAAGGCTTAACTTTAATACCAATATCTTTCAGAGTGAATGATGTGTGATTTCATTGTTTGGAAAATGAATCTATCAGAGGTAGGCTTAGCAGTAATACCATCTTTCAGAGTGAATGATGTGTGATTTGATCTTTTGGGAAATGAATCTATGAGAGGTATGCTTACATGTCATACCAATGTCTTTCAGAGTGAATGATGAGTGATTGGATTGTTTGGGAAAAGAATCTCTGAGAGGTAGGCTTAGTTGTAATACCAATGTCATTCAGAGTGAATGATGTGTGATTGAATTGTTTTGGGGAAATGAATCCATGAACGGTAGGATTAGCTGTAATACAAATATATCTCAGAGTGAATGATTTTTGATTCAATAGTTTGGAAGATGAATCTATGAGTGGTAGGCTTAGCTGTAGTACCAATATCTGTCAGAGTGAATGATGTGTGATTCAATTGTTTGGGAAAGGAATCTATGAGAGGTAGGCTTACCTGTAATACCAATGTCTTTCATAGTGAATGTTGAGTGATTGAATTGTTTGGGAAATGTATCTATGAGAAGTAGGCTTAAATTTTATAGCAATGTCTTTCAGAGTGAATGGTGTGTGATTGAATTGTGTGGGATATGAATCGATGAAATGTAGGCTTAGCTGTAATACCAATATCTTTCAGAGTGAATGATGTGTGATTAAATTGTTTGGAAAATGAATCTCTGAGAGGTAGGCTTAATAGCAATACTATCTTTCAGAGTGAATGATGTGTGATTTAATTTTTTGGGAAAGGAATCTATGAGAGGTAGGCTTACCTGTAATACCAATGTCTTTCAGAGTGAATGATGAGTGATTGGATTGTTTGGGAAAAGAATCTATGAGAGGTAGGCTTAGATTTAATACCAATGTCTTTCAGAGTGAATGTGTGATTGAATTGTCCGGGGAAATGAATCTATGTGAGTTATGCTTAGCTGTAAAAGCAATATCTTCCAGATTGAATGATGTGGGATTGAATTGGTTAGGAAATGAATGTTTGAGAGGTAACCTAGTACGAATCTCATTATGTGCAAATGACGTGTGTTTGAATTGTTTATGAAATGAATGTTTGAGAGGTAATTGTAGGAACAATGTTTTTCAGAGTGAATGATGTGTAATTGAATTGATTGGGAAATGAATGAGTGAGAGATGACCGTAGTACAGATTTCTTCCACAGTGAATGGCACATGATTGAATTGTTAAGAAAATGAACGTTTGAGTGGAAACTGTAGAACCAACGTCATTCAGAGTGAATGATGTGTGATTGAGTTATGTAGGAAAGGGATGCGTGAAGGGGAGCTATAATACCAATGTCTTTTAGAGTGACTGATGTGTGATTGAATTGTTTAGGAAATGAATGTGTGAGAGGTAGCCCTTGTACCAATGTCTTTCAGATTGAATGAAGTGTTATTGAGTTGTTTAAGAAATAAATGTATGAGAGGTAACTGTGGTGCCAATGTCTTTCAGATGTATTTCAGAATGAATGCTGTGTGATTGGATAGTTTTAGGGATTGATGATGTGAGAATTGGCATTATTGTAGTCAGACTGTCTTTTAGGAACAATGACATGTAATCAAATTATTTAAGAAATGCAGGTCTGTGAGGTAACAGTAGGACCAATGGCATTCAGACTGAATGAATGTGATTGAATTGTTCGGAAAATGAAACTATGAGAGGTAGGCTTAGCTTTATACCAATGTCATTCAGGGTGAATAATGTGTGATTGAATTGTTTGGGAAATAAATCTGTGAGAGGTAGGCTTAGCTGTAATACCAATGTCTTTCAGAGTGAATGATGAGTGAATGAATTGTTTTGGAAATGAATTTATGACAGATAGGCGTAGCTATAATACAAATATCTTTCAGAGTGAATGTTATATTTTAGGAATTTGTTTGGGAAAGGAATATATGAGAGCTATGCTTACCTCTTATACAAATGTCTGTCAGAATGAATAATGAGTGATTGGATTGTTTGGGACATGAATCTATCAGGCAGGCTTAGTTGTAATACCAATTTCTGTCAGAGTGAATAATGAGTGATTGGACTGTTTGGGAAATGAATCTATGAGCGGTAGGTGTAGTTGTAATACCAATGTCTGTCAGAGTGAATAATGAGTGATTGGATTGTTTGGGAAATGAATCTATGAGAGTTATGCTTACCTGTAATACCAAAGTCTGTCAGAGTGAATAATGAGTGATTGGATTGTTTGGGAAATGAATCTATGAGAGGAAAACTTAGCTGTAATACCATTGTCTTTTAAAGTGAATGATGTGTGAACGAATTGTTTGGGGAAATGAATCCATGAGAGGTAGGCTTAGATGTAATACAAATACCTTTCAGAGTGAATGGTGTGTGATTGAATTGTTTAGGATATGAATGTATGAGAGGTAACCTAGTACCAATCTCATTATGAGCGATTGGCGTGTGATTCACTTGTGTAGGAAATGAAAGTTTGAGAGGTGATTTTAGTAACAATGTCTTTCAGAGTGATTGAATTGATTGGGAAATGAATGGATGAGAGATATCTATAGTACAGATGTATTCCAGAGTGAATGACATGTGATTGGAATATGAATGTTTTGAGTGGAAGCTGTAGTACCAACGTCATTCAGAGTGAATGATGTGTGATTGAGTTATTTAGTAAATGAATGCGTGAAGGTGAGCTATAGTACCAATGTCTTTCAGTGTGAATGATGTTTGATTGGATTGTTTTAGGAATTGATGATGTGAGAGTTGCCTTTAGTGTAGTCAGAATTTGTTTTAGGAACAATGGCATGAAAGTGGGCGAGGTAACAGTAGTACCAATATCATTCAGAGTGAATACTGTGTGCTTGAATTATTCGGGAACTGAATGTATGAGAGGTAGGCTTAGCTATACTACCAATGTCTTTCAGAGTGAATGATGAGTGAATGCATTGTTTTGGAAATGAATGTAAGACAGGTAGGCGTAGCTGTAATACCAATATCTTTCAGAGCGAATGATGTGTGATTGAATTGTTTGGGAAATGAATGTATTAAGAGGTCGGCTTAGCTGTAATACCAATGTCTTTCAGAGTCAATGATGAGTGATGTAATTGTTTGGAAAATGAATGTATGAGAGGTAGGCTTAGCTGTAATACCAATGTCTTTCAGAGTGAATGAAGTTTGATGGAAGTGTTTGGAAAATGAATCTACGAAAGGTGACTGATGTTTGACTGAATTCTTTGGGAAATGAATCCATGTAAGGGAGGCATAGCTGTAATACCAATGTCTTTCAGAGTGAATGATGTGTGATTGAATTGTCGGGGAAATTAAACTATGAGAGGTATCTTAGCTGTAATTCCAATGTCTTTCATAGTGAATGAAGTGTTATTTAATTGTTTGGGAAATGAATGTATGAGAGGTAGGCTTAGCTGTAATACCAATATCTGTCAGAGTGAATGCTGTGTGACTGAATTCTTTGGAAAATGAATCTATATAAGTGTAATGGAGGTTTAACTGTAATACCAATATCTTTCAGGGTGAATGATATGTGACTGAATTGTTTGGGAAATCAATGTATGAATGGTATGCTCAGCTGTGATACCAATATCTGTCAGAGTGAATGATAAATGATTGAATAGTTTGGGTAATGAATGTATGACAGGTAGGCGTACCTGTAATACCAATGTCTTTCAGAATGAACGATGTGTGATTTAAGTGTTTGGGAAATGAATCTATGAGAGGTAAGCTTAGCTGTAACAGCAGTATCTTTGAGTGAATGATAAACGATTGAATAGTTTGGGTATTGAATCTCTGAGAGGTAGACTTAATGTAATACCAATGTCTTTCAGAGTGAATGATGTGTGATTGGATTGTTTGGGAAATGAATCTATGAGAGGGATAGGCTTAGCTGTAATACTGTCTTCCAGAGTGTCTGATGAGTGAATGAATTTTTTGGGACATGAATCTGTGAGAGGTAGCCGTAGTTGTAATACCAATGTCTTTCAGAGTGAATGATGTGTGATTGAATTGTTTGGGAAATGTATCTATGAGAGGCAGACTTAACTGTAATACCAATGTCTTTCAGAGTGAATGATGTGTGGTTGAATTGTTTGGGAAATGAATCTATGAGAGGTAAGCTTAGCTTTAATACCAATGTCTCTCATAGTGAATGATGTGTGATTAATTTGTTTGGCAAGTGAATCTATGAGAGGTAGGCTTAGCTGTAAAACCAATGTCTTCCAGAGTGAATGATGAGTGATTGAATTGTTTGGGACATGGATCTGTGAGAGGTAGGCTTAGCTGTGTTACCAATGTTTTTCAGAGTGAATGATGTGTGATTGAATTTTTTTGGGAAATGAATCTATGAGAGGTAGGCTTAGGTGTAATACCAATGTCTTTCAGAATGAATGATGAGTGATTGAATTGTTTCAGAAATGAATCTATGAGAGGTAGACTTAACTGTAATACCAATGTCTTTCAGAGTGAATGATGTGTGATTGAATTGTTTCAGAAATGAATCTATGAGAGGTAGGCGTACCTGTAATACCAATGTCTTTGAAATTCTGAATATTCATTTCAATGCAACATTCTGGACAGTGTGAGGGCAGCTTTAGTAGGGGAAGATGGAATGGCATGTAAATTTGCTTCATAGCTTCGCTGATCTTGCTTTTAGGACTAATAAGTTCGATATGAAAGAAGTGTGATATAATTGTACAGGAAATGAATTTGTGGGGCGTGACTTTAGAACTAATATATCTAGATATGAAAGAAGTGTGATATAAATGTTTGGGAAATGAATTTGTGAGAATTGGCTTTAGGACTTATATATTTAGATGTGAGAGAAGTGTAATATAATTGTTTGGGAAATGAATTTGTGAGGTGACTTTGAGACTAGTACATTTAGTTATGAAAGAAGTGTGATATACATGTAATTGTTTGGGAAATGAATTTGTGAGAGGTGGCATATGAAAGAAGTGTGATATAAATGTATGGGAAATGAATTTGTGAGAGGTGACTTTAGGACTAGATCTAATACATTTAGATATGAAAGAAGTGTGATCAACTTGTGTTGGAAATGAATTTGTAAGAGGTGACTTTAGAACTAAAATATTTAGATATTAATGAAAGAAGTGTGATCAACTTGTTTTGGAAATGAATTTGTAAGAGGTGACTTTAGAACTAAAATATTTAGATATTAATGAAAGAATTGTGATCGACTTGTTTGGGAAATAAATTTGTAAGAGGTGACTTTAAAACTTAAATGGTTAGATATTAATGAAAGAAGTGTGATCAACTTGGTTTGGAAATGAATTTGTGAAAGGTGGTTTTAGGACTAATTATATTTAGATATGAAAGAAGTGTGATATAATTGTTTTGGAAATGAATTTGTGAGAGGTGGTTTTTAGGACTTATTATATTTAGATATGAAAGAAGTGTGATCGACTTGTTTTGGAAATGACTTTGTGTGAAGTGACTTTACGACTAATATATTTGAGATATAAGCAGTGTGATATAATTGTTTGGTAAATGAATTTGGGTGAGGAAATTTCATTACCAATGTATTTAAAGCATGAAAGAAGTGTGATAGAGTTGTGTTGGAGAAGAATGTATGAGAGAAAACTTTAGAAGTAAAGTAATTAAGCTTTTTTTAAAAATTAGGATCTGTAGCAGACCTAAATGATTTTTTTTAGGGGTTGGAGGGAATTCTTCAATACTTTTCCTGTCCTCTGGATGCTTCTTACAATCTCATGGGGTTTTTTTGTGGGGGATTTTTGTTTTTTTGGGGGGAGGGGGGAGGTTTGGGTGGTCTTTTCCCCCCTTTTTTCTTTCTTTCTTTCTTTTTTCATTTTTGCTTCCCTTTTTTACTTTGCCATTTTGATGTTTTTTGTGTTCTTGATTTTGCTTTTATTTTTGGAAGTGAATTTTTGTGTACATCTGTCAACAATATTGTAACAGTAGCCTTCTTACCCTGATTCACATTTATGCTAAGCGCCACTTTTCTCATATTTACTTTTCTGAGACGGTACGTCGGATATTTTTTTTCTTCTGATATTTTTTTTCTTATCAAATGCAGGGTTTTTTGGTTTTGCTTTTCTTGAGTCAATATTGTACCGCTTTCTTTTCTAAATAATTAAATTGTAAAACAACTTCGTTTTTATCAACCATTCCTTGGCTTTGGATTTTGGTTTTTCGACGTTTTACATGATTTTTTTCTTTGTTTTCTTTTTGGCTTTGGTGTTTTTTCTTGGGTTCTTTTTGACTGGGTTTTTTTTTGTGCTTCTTGTATTATATTTTTTTCACTTTTGACTGTTGTTTTTTGTTTTGTTTTTCTTTCTTGCTTTTTGTTTTGATTGTTCTAGTTTTGTTTGTTTGTAATAATTGGGGTTTTGTTTTATGACTGTTTTGTTGTTGTTTTTATTTAATTTTTGCTTTCGTTGTTATTTCTGTTTGGTTTTCTTTTGTTTTTTTTATTCGTTTGTTTGTTTTTTACTCATCAAATTAGGATTTTGTTTGTGGTTTTATGTTGTTTCTTATTTTTATTTGATTTTTGATTGCTGTTGTTGTTGTAGTTGATTTTTGTTTGTGATTTGTTTTTAATTTTTTTTTTTAAAATTGTTTCTTTTTTTTGTTGGTTTCTGTTCGTGGCGTTTTGTTTTTTTATTAGGTTTCTGTTTGTGTTTTTGCCTATAGTTGGCTTGTTTTTGTTTTGAGTTTGATTTCTTTTTGTTTTTATTTTTATTTGTTTGTGTTTGTGTGGCTTTTTTTTCTTATTTGGTATTTGTTTATGTTTTTATTTATTTGTTTTAAGTTGATTTTTGTTTCTGTGTTGCTATTTTCGTTTGTAGTTGGTTTTACTTTTATTTCTGATTCTTGTCTTTTGTATGGTTTGTGTTTAAGTTACATTTTTGTGTTTTTTTCAGAAGGGGGAATGGTTTGGGTTTTGTGAAGAATCTGTCCTGTTACATGCTAGTTTTGCTCTTACTATTTTGTTTTGTTGTTTGCTTGCTTGTTTAAAATGTTTTTTTTTTTGTTTCTGGTTTTTCTTGCTAGTTTTTGAATTTTGTAAATGTTATTTTGATGTGTTTTCTTTTATTTTCTTTAATGAAAGTAACTTTTAAAACTTAAAATATGTTCACAAGAGCTTTGATTAGGATTTCTTTACAAAAAAAAAATTACAAAAATCTTTTATTTGAATCATGTTTTCCTTTTTGTTGTCTTGTTCTGGGTCTCTTATGAATTTAAATAAACAGACACAATTTAATCACAATGCTTTGGTGTCCTTATGTTACCTAACTTTCCACACAAAAGCATGTAAATATGTCATATGAAGTGTTAATGTGTTTCATTCTTTCAACATGATGTCATGATGTACTCCCCCTCACTTCCTCTTCCTAATTCTTCACTCCCTTTGACAAGAAAGCAGAGATATAACCCTTTAAATACTGAGGTATTGAGAACAAATTAAGTACAAGGTGTATAGACCTAAGATAATTCAACAGCCAAAGTATCTAGATCTTCAAACAAAAAACCAAAAAAACCAATATCCACTATGACTTTATTAAACTTCAACATATATGTACCCAACACCATACATTCATTACATCTTTCCACATAGCTGAGAAGAACATAAATTATTGATGTTAATTTAAGTACTTAGCCCTCGATGATTCATGAAAACATTCCAGATCTTCTTATAGAGACGTTTTCTAACAATATTGCAATTTTGTTTATTTTGAGCAAAACTTTGGTTCTCACTGCCACACGCAAATATAGCTGTGGCTAAGTGGTAGAAGTGCACAGTGGACACATGCGATTTTTCCTTAAGCAAGAAAATTTACCCTCATTGCTTCACTCAACTCAGGTATTGAATGAGTACTTAGCAAATGGCTGGTATTCTTGCACTGACTGTGATACACTTTACATACACTCCCCAGAGAGAATGCCTGCTAGGGGATAAAGTATTGTAAAGCGCTTTGAGACTGTTCGTTGAACGGTGAACAGCGCTATATAAATGCAATCCGTTTTTAAAAAAAAAAAAAATTATCTAGGATCTAGGATTAAATCTGAAGTTCAATGTCATGTTAAAAAAAAAAAAGCAGCAAATTAGTCCTTTGATATCTGTGGTGTACAAAATAACTTTATTTCTTCACATAACACTGATCATAATTTGAATGAATCACCTTTAATTATCATTCAGACAAAATGGATAATTTACAATGAATCCACAGGCTGATCTAAGAACTGCAAGCCTTTCCATCACTTATCCGTATCATCAAATTTCACTTCCATCTAAAATGTACGTAATGTTCCTCTCTCTTACCATGTGCCAGGGCAATAAAAATTCTATAAATGTAAAAAAAAGAGTAGGCTACCAGTATGTGAAATAGTTTCTTGAAGAAAAAAATAAAGCCTGCCTTAGGAACAACTATGGAATAAATTCATTGGCATTAAAGAGTAAACTATCTTTACCCAAAAAGCACACAGACAATGCAAAAACAAAACAAGACAAAAAAATCCCCCTACAGAATATCACTGTTTGGAAGACTTATAAATTACATCAGAAAAGTTGAGCACCCCATATCTATATATAATCTAGAGAGGAAAAAGGAAGGAGAAGAAACAACAAACCCAGCTACCACATTACAGTATTTGAGACTGGAAACTTATCACTAGTGACTTGAATCACAAACCCTCGAAATGCAGGAAAATGTATACAGTATATTTATATAAATTATATGCACTTGACTGATTTGTACAGCATTAGTGAATTCTCAACTTATGAAAAGTACTAAACTTTGTGTAAAGTTAAGAGCTGACTCTTCTCTTCTTATGCCTCTTCCATAAACAAAACATGGACGAAACAGGGACACCACCCCCGCCTTGATGTGAAAACAAACAAATTAATAAA
>JAOYNN010001377.1:0-13288 GCA_025770095.1 Goniobranchus kuniei | reverse complement strand
GATCAAGGAAGTACAAATAAGACACAGTCTGGCAAAGAGGACTCAAAGGGACCTGAGCCAGTACACTTCAAGTTCAAATTCAAAGAAATTTTATGCCTGGCATCAGTAATCCATGACTACAGTACTATTTTTACTGGATACAAGCAGGCAATATCAATTACTCACTTCATTTAATAAGCTCCATTTTAAATAAGCTTTTCAATTCACAGCCTGCTTCCAGCAGTAACAATACTCAATTATTAGTTTAAATTAAGCAATGTGAACTAAAAAAAGTGGACTTCAATACCTGACAGTGCCTCCTTCATCAACTTGCATAGCTGGAAGGAGAGGCTTAGTGAAATTAGGAGGAACTTCAAGGGTAGTAGTATGTTTTTCATCTACTACCTTTACCACTGTGTCTTCTTCATCCTCAACAACACCAAATGTTGTTGTTGTGGTGGTAATAGTTTCAGAGGTTGTTGTCTCCTCAGTGGTGATAATCTCTTGTTGATCAACTTCTGAAAAGGATGAACAAAATATTAATAATTTAAAAATTGCTACACAGCATAGTGTGAAATAATTTTACCTTCTGATTTTCACTCTGAATTTCAGACAAATTCATTATTTAATACGCTAAGAAATTTTTAGATAATCAAAGTCCACGACTAAAGACGAAGCCTGAAGAAAAAGTATGATATAACCTAAGAAAATACAAAATGGTGGAATTTATGTAATGGTATAAAAATACATCAAGCAAATAGAGCTTGAAAAACAGGTGAACTGATTGGCAACCCCAAATTGGTATAGATCAAAGAAGGAGTTTTAAAGTCACATATCTGAACACCGCCAAGTTAGGCAAATAGAATTCTGCACGTTCTAATATACAGGAAGAAAAAGGAAATGATCTTACCTTGTATAATGAGAGTAGCTGACGTCATAGCTTCACCAAATTGATTGACCGCTTTGCAAGTAATTTCACCAGCATCGTCAGGAAACACTTCAGCTATGTCCAGGGTGCAGGTACCAGTCTCGGGCTCATAAACCAGCTTTATGTCTGGCCCAGGGGTGATTTCAATGGTGTTCTTGTACCAGGTGATCAAAGGCTGAGGGTTTGCAACCAGGCGACACGTCATGATAAGATTATCCCCATCAGTGACAACCTGATGAAAAAAAGGAGAATAGAAATATACTTTGCAATGTGAATTGATGTAAAATTTAAGCCTTCATTTGCATCAGCAGTAATGAAACTATGGTCTGTGAGATAAATGGGTTTATTACAAAATAAAATATCTTCAAAATATCAAATTAGAGGAACAAATGGATGATTCAATGTAACTGATTTCATGTCACCAATTTAGACAGAATAAGCATAAGAAAAATGGAAGTACCAGGACAAACACTTGTATTCTAAATGATGGATGTGACTCCATGTCAAAAAGTTCATAAACTGCCACCTCATTTTTTGCTTCAAGACTGTACATTTGGTTTTAATTTATCTTTCCACTGAGAAAATTATGTACCTTTTTTTCTTTAAGTGTAGAAGTCAAAATTGCAATCAAAACTTATTTGTATTGAATATATACCTCCCTTCTCCGCAGCATCTGAGGATACAGCCTGTATGTATTAAACAAAAGTGAAATTTTACATTTCTCACATCAAACTCTTTAGTTATTGCGTCAAGAGAAAGGGAAAAAAAAAAAAGAAGAAGGATGAAACCTACCTGTGGTTGGAGCATTTCTACAAATTCAGGAGCCACTTCATCAGGCGACTGGGCAGGGATCATCTGATCAGGAGGCTGCTCCAAGTCTGGTGCCTCAGTAACTTGTCCAATGACTGCTTGAATGGTTACTTCCTCATCAGGCCCTGCATCAGGTGGAGTGGGCACCCTACCATCTACAATATCCATTGTGTCATCCTCTTTTGATGGAACCTGAAATGAGAGAGACAAAATCGATTAGTCATGATATATATTCAATGAAATGCATCCATGTCACCATTGCCTCCATTATTATTTCTATCGTTTTTAGTCATGAGAATCTTACAAAGCTGACGATGAAAATTAAAAGTAATTGAACTAAAGTTTTAACATTTTTGGAGCAAACGCTATTGGTACAGGGTGACAAAAAACAAGTATTTTACATTTTCTGAATGCTTTTTGTTTTGTTTCTTGTCTCCAGTATATTCATGAGTGCATGCCATCTTGACTCATTGTTAATTGAAATTCTTGTTACTGTTTCATGTTGCTGTACGTTGTGAATGGCTTCAAGATTTACCTCTACTTCTTCTACAGAATCCTCTTTTATGATAAATGTCACTTCTTCTGACTCAGTGGTGACCTCCTCTGTGGTAACAGATTCCTGCAGAACCACCTCTGGGGTTTCCTCTTCAGGCTTTTCTGGAATTCTCAGCTCTCTCACATGGGTATCCTTTGTTAACAACTCTTCCTGTACCTGAAAAATACAATTTTTAAGGCCGGAGATGATAATGTGAAAGTCTTTATATTATTATTATGATTATTATGATTATTACTATTTTCCACCGAACCATGACTGAGTGTGGGGGAATTAGGGGTAGCCCTAATTATACTAGGTATACGGCATAATGTGGTAGTTTGCCATTGCTTTCCACGCTGACTTTACTTCCGCCAAGTCTAGAAAGACCTAGCTTCCCATTTATACTGCTGGGTGAACAAGGGGGCCCCGAAAAAACCGCTGCCCGGCTGAGGGTCGAACTTGGACCACCTCGCATGGCAGTCAGCCTCTCTACCAACTGAGCTACCAGGCCACCATTTCTTAATTACTACATCCAAAAAAAGGTTAATTTCATGTGTTTGGGCATTTAGTTTTAGTGCTTAAAGTACCTGTATAAATAGTGCTTAAAGTACCTGTATAAATAGTGCTTAAAGTACCTGTATAAATATGCTCTAACACTTTTTGGCTGCAGTTTGATAGCTTCATTGCAGTTTAGGATGGCTTTGGCATATTTCCCTTTCATACCGTAGTAGCATGCACGGCTCAGATATGCCTGATGAGATAAATGTTAACATACAAAGATAGTCAGTTTACCCCGCATATATTTAAAACAAAGAAGCTATACTTCTACTCATGAGAAGAGCAAGGTGAAAATAAATATGACACATATTTATAATAGAGAACAAGAAAGCATTGGACATTTGAAGGCAAAAGGAAATGGGTAAATTTGAAGCATATATGTTGAAGAACAGCAGAAGGAGAAATATGAAATGAAATATGGAACAAGGGTGGAAAAGTTATGTCGCTGTCCTACATGCTTTCCTGTGTAAAGTAGATTAAGTATATAAATAAGGTAAGTAATAAGTCAGTAAGTAAGTAAGTAACTAAGTAAGCCTATTAGGTTAACAAAAGAAGGAAAAAGACCAAAGCTTACTAAACACTTTTGCCACTGACCTGGAAAATGTTTGGATTCAATGCCAGAGCTCTGTTGAAATCTTGAATGCCTTTCATTTGTTTCATCTTCACTGCTGCTAAGCCTCTCTGATAAAAGGCCTTTGGAAAATCAGAACAAAATTTTATTGCAAGCAACAAAGTTCTCATGCATATTTATAATGATAACAAGAAGCTTGAAGTGTGTCAACTTTTCTGACAACAGCTTATTTCTGTGGTATAGACTCATACTAAGTGAGACGGCAAGGCCTTAACAGAAGAGAATCCCCATTGAGATAATATTTCAGCCTTAAACTACTGACACCCTTGAGAAGCCAGGCCACGCTGAGATAATGACTTCCTGGTACAAAGAACAACCATTTTCTTATTTTCTTTTTTAAATGAAACCACCATAATTATTAGCAAAATCGAAGAATTTCATCATATAACAAGAATACATGCTTTTCCATCAATTTTCTTCCTTGAATTAAATCTACATGGTTTCCCCACATAAACTTACATCTGCAAAGGATGGATTAAACTTGATGGCAAAATTAAATTGCTGCAAGGCCTCACTATAATTTCTCAGCTCCATGTGGCATAAGCCAGCCAAATAATGAGCATCAGCTGTCTCAGGGGGCCATGGATCTCGCTTTTTCCATGGTCTCTGAGAATAAAGCAAAACAGAGAAAAAAACAACTCAAAAGAATCATTGACTAACAGAGAAAGAATAAACAAATTTGTACTATGCTTTAGATCCGTTGACTTTATGACAGAAAAATATTCATAAACATTGTTCTCTACTTTTATGCCTTTATTCTAGACTGGCAAACCCACTGAAAATGAGAAAAGTGTTATGTAATATCTAAAGGGGTAAAAACAAGATTACCATTTTCTCAAGCGCCTGCTTGAAGCTGGTTACTGCCTCTTTGAACTGTTTAGCTTTCATGTATGTTTTACCCAGCAGCATAAAGTATGGAGCAATGGGTTTCACACGTGAAGCTTGCACAAGAGCATCCACAGCCTGTAGATATCCATGTTGTGAAGAAAAGTAAAACAATGAAGACAAAAGCATAATTTTAGAAGTATCATATGATCGAGTGTTATTCCAGATTATTTAAAAGAGCACTTTCTGGTGTCTACTAGATTGGAGTGTTATGGCTAAATGCATCCAATCATAGAATATCAGCAAAATCAGTGAAAACATATTCATACGTTCACATGCACACACATACAAACACAAACTGAGCTATACCCTCATACTATAAAAAGCACTTATTTTGTCAATGATCTTTAACTTCAAAAGATATCAAAGATCAGATTTTTTGGAAAGGTGGAATGTTTATGCATCTACCATGTTTAACTCAGTTTGATTGTTTTCATGTCTGTTTTAAGTAAGCGGAGGAAAATATACATAAGCCAATATTCCCAGTGCTTTAATTCATCTGGATAAATTATTTCCTTTCATTCTATGAAATAAAACTTAGAGGGGACTGAGAGGTACCACTATATAGCCTATAAGAAGCCATCTCCATTTATATGTGGAAAAAAAAATCTCGAATTTGTTTGAATAGCATTTTAGATTTCAGGGATGAGGTAACATAAAATGCATTCTTATGTCATCTCATTCTTTAAAACCATAGGTAGCATTGTCTTAGGTGAACTAAAGGTCTTCAAAGTTGTGATGAAACCAAAGTCCTATAAGCATAGCCAAGGTGCAAATATCCTACTGGAGCAGATAAAAGCATAAGCAGATGGTTTAGCACCAAGGTGATATATTTTTGTGTAGTTTGTGATCTCCTTATGGGCATTCAGTATATTAACCACTAGTGAAATGTACAACAGATGATTCTTCATATTGAAAATAAAGGATTAAAAACATGATAGAACATCCGCAGCAAAAGGCGAAGATCTATAACTTTCTCTAATTCAGCTGTTAACCTGATATCCTTGTTTGAGTTTATTAGAGGTTAACTTTCAATTAAATACATCGATTCAAAGATTGATGAAAGATTGGGTGGCTGACTTTACTGAAACTATCTATTCTAAACCTGTATAAAAAAAGCTAGATTTACAAGATTCCAGCTTAGATGGTACAAGTGTTGTCACTTTGAATGCTACAGGTAAATTATAATTCTTCAAAGCAATTGTGACTAAATAAAGCCTTTTTTTCCATTTTAACAAACCTTGTCATAATTTTTCAAGAACGATTGAACAACAGCCTGCTGAGTTGGAGACCCTCCAAAAGCTTTTGATGAACTGTTGTTGCCAAGTTCAGATGCATGTCGCACACAAAAGCCTGCAAGGTCCAGGTTTCCAAGTTCTAGGACAAGTTGCCCCTTGAAATAAAAACAAAGAACACGCAAAATTTTCAAAAATTTCAAAGTCATTTAATAAACTTATAATCAAATATGTAATTTGTCTGTAATTTACAGACAACCCTTTTTGTATGTGTATAATTATTTATCTAATTTAAATTATTACTTTTGTGTTGTGAGAATTTGTTTTAATATCACTATAAAATATGTCATCTAATAAACACCAATAATGTTCCTTAAAATTGGACTGTAGAAATGTACTTATCTTACATCTTATCTCATATTACCTTTTCACAGATTAACTGGTTGTGATTGCTTGATTTAAAACTTAAGTATTATGTTCATCAGGAACACATTTTGTATAGTTTATTCTTTATTTAATGAATTAATGAAACCTTCAGTAACAACAACTTAGAACAACAAACCAAGCCAATAAGAAAAACATTAACTTATTCCTTGATCCTATTAAGAAATGAAGCTTTCCCAGATATATCTCGTCAAAACCTCACTCTTGAAGATCTAAGAACTCATGACTTACAAGAAAACTATGATGGCTTTTATGACCAATTCATGAGCAATAATCACTGCACTTAATCTGTAGATTAACAAACTACTTACTCTGTACATATATAGATGGTGCATATCTGGACGGAGGTGTATTGCCCTTGTAAAATCCTTTAAAGCATTTTTTACCTGATGAGAGGAAAATCAAGGTATTGAAATCAGTTTAATGTGGTTAGAGTAACAAAATCAAAATTCTTTTGTTCCATGAGTATAGAAGTGATGAAAATCGGCTTGTACATTTAGAGTGTCAAATAAAAAAAAAGCCACCGTTATCTTTACATTCAGGTCATATCATTAAAATAATTCCTCTTCATTGGTCTCAATCTCCCTCCTAAAATCGGACAAGTAGCATCCTTTATGGATTATACTGGTGCCAAAAAGTGATATTTGGAAAGCTAAGAGTTATATGTTTAAGGATCAATGCTAGCAATATAACATCATTATATGTTACACTTTAATTTGAAGGGACTATGTCCCCTGACTCTCATATTTGTATATGGGTTGCACTAAAACAAAATAAAATAATTCATGCAAGGCAATTAAAACGTAACATGTCGCCCCTAAAATTATTAAACTAATATAAGAATCAATCTGTTATTGATTGGCTTTCAAACAAGACAGCGCTCACAATATAACTTTCACAGGAATAACTCATTTTAAATTTATATTCACATTTAGATCTACTGAAAGATCTTCATAAAAGTAAAAAAAACCCATAAAAACCATCACAATAAACGTGTTAATGTATGACCCATATAATTATAAAACAAATATAATTCATACATAAAAGTTAAGGATACGGGGATTAAATAAAATAAAAATGCATGAAAACTTCAACCAGTTAATGGTGATCTTCTGGAAAAAAAAATGCTCAAGGTGAGTTTTTCAATTGAATCACTTATCTTGAATTTAGAGCTTTACATTGATTAATTGAAAAAGCTCATCAAATTTTTGAAAATTGCTCTTAACACCAAAAGCATGCTAATGTTATTTTCTCACATAAAGTCAAGATATAAAACATAAGGATGACATACCTCATGAATTTTGTGATATGCTTCTGCTCTACAAATATAGGCTCTCACATAGGTTGGATCAACTTTAATCGCTGAGGTGAACTTCTTGATTGCTCTGATGTTATTTCAAGGTAAAAAAAAGAAACAGATCAAAGCAAAAAGATAAAGAAAAAAAAAATCCATTATGGATATAGTTTAAGCTGACAGAAAATTGAAATTATGTAATCACACTGTGTACAGTATTTCTCTCCCTCAATTACCTTGCCCTGTTTTTGTTCCTGGGGGCTTCTCCAATAATGGAGAAGACAGAATAGGCCTACTGCCAGGTATCTAAGCAAATTGTAAGAAGCCACTTTGCTAGCATTCTTTCCCTTGCCTTCAACTTTTATCTCACACCTCCTTCCTGCTTCTACCAATCCTAATCCATTTTCCTCCTCTTCATCTCATCCCCAAGGATGTATGGCCTACTGCACTCTATGACAAGCAATTAATGATCCTTTTATTGTAATGGAGTAAACAAAATACAGAAACGTCCACGAATCTTGAATACGAAAATCTCAAATTCTTGGGATATAGAACACAATGCCTAGTCCTGTTTCAGTCCCTATGTTTTCTTTGTATTGACTTCACGGAGTTCCCAAACACGCAACACTTGAATCTCAAACAAATGCCTTCACATGCTCAACAAAAACCTGGTTTTACAGCCTTTCTGGCCACTGGTATGTGTTCCTTTGTTATTGTTACAGCCAAAACACGGTTCTTGTCTCAACACGAGAGGTTGGAGGAATAGGGGACAGGGAAGGGGGATTGGAAGTGATGCTGACCGCAATGCATGACTGGTTTGCCACATGTGCAATCATGCTGCAGCTAACCATTTTAATTGTTTTAATGTTCTTTTCTACCTCCCTTGATTTTCATTTTATTTCTTTGAATTGAGGCTTTTACGGACAAGACAAATTATGGAAATCTCGAACATTATTTCCAGTACCCGACGAATTCGAGTTACCTGTGTTTGACTGTAGTCCCACTGCCAGTTATTTTTACATGTTATAAATGATGATGAAAGTAGATCCCTTTCCCTTGCTTTTGTTTTCAACCCAGCTTTTATCCTAATTCTATCATTCCTAGTCCATTCTCTTCCTCTTTCTCCATCATCAGCCCTTGTGATGATCCCCAAGGATCTACTGCACTCTATGACAAGCAATCCATGACCCTTTTAATGTAATGGAGAAGACAAAAACAGGTCCATGGCCAGTCATCCATGTCCATCATAACAGGTGACTATTGTAGTACCCTTTCATCCAGCTTCTTCTTCCTGCTTCTGTTAACCGTGACTCATTTTCTACCTCTTTCTCCTTTGAGAGCTTTGAGATCACCCTCATTCCAGCCTTTATTCTAAGCAATCAACAATCGTTCTATTACAATAAATTCTCCAAGATAAATTACCTTCTGTAAAACTCTAGGATAAGGAAAATTCTTTGAGCAATAAAGATATACATACTAACATTGCAAATGGCATAACTTACCGGTGATAATTCAGATGCTTTGTCATGTAAATCAGGCCAAGATTCACATGTGCTGCTGCTATGTCCTTGTTGAGTTTAAGGACACTTTCAAAATCAGGAATAGCATCTTCTGGTCTGAATAAAGATAAAAACATTAATTATTTTTCAGCAGAATCAAATTCTTTTGTCTAATTAGTGGAGAAAAAAAAAAGAAATTCACATTATTCGGTTTTATGTGTGTAAAATCTTTTCTGATTGACTTTAACATGATGAAATGAAAAAGTTCTCTCATATGTACTTTTACACTTTTATATTCTTTTATGGGGGTCATCAGACAGGATTCAATGAATAATATCTTATAGACAATGCACACTTACTTGCCCAATCCATCATACAGAATGCCTCTATGCAGATAGGACATGACATTTTCTTCTGAGTCATTCAACATCAAAGAAACACTGTAATCTTGTAAGGCCCTTTTTGGATGAGCCCTTTCGTCAAAAGAGTGAAAAGTAAGGCAATTGTTGCTGGTAATTATAATGTGTCCTAATATTTATAATAAAATTCATGACAACATACAAGTCCTTCTAATCACAAAAGCAAACAACCAAATACCAAGTATAAAATTGATGTGAACAAATTTGATCTTTTGAGTGTAAATGTAACATTTGTAATAAAATTCATGTGAACTTATAAACCCTTTTAAGCAATAAAAACCTAAACTTTAAAAATTATATCAACATATAAGACATGGTATTTATAATGGTAAAGTTGGATTTATCAAAAGATGACTGGATAACTCATAGTGGAAAGAAACAATACAACAACACATGAATAAGAAATAATAAAACGGTGACAACAACAGACTCAAAACGAACAGTTGTCACATGAAAGCCAGTTTGAAGACAAAGAAAAATAGGGAGTTTAACCAATGATGTAGTTGGAGAGATAAAACATTTTTTTTGATAGAAAGTAATACTAAGTTGAGCCAAACAATCAACTAAAAATGAACACAGTGATTTCTAATGTATGTATTTAATTCTTTGCAAGCATTAAAAAAGGAAATGATATTATTGTGAGACAAAATGTACATCAAATTACCTCCTCAGAATACAAGCCCTTTGATAAAATGCTTGCCAGTTGTAAGGATCCAAGTGTATGGCAGCACTGAGATCTTCCACTGCAGGAACCCAATTGTTAAGCTTTGCATAGGCTCTACCTCGGAAAAGCCTTGCCGAAGCATTAAGCGGGTCTACTTTCAACAATTCAGTGAAGTCATTTATTGAATTTTGCCAGTTCCTGTAAAGGAAAAGAGCAGCCCATTTACATTTCCATGATATTGAATTTGTCAGTTTAAAAAGCCAATGTCTCCTTCTAAAATGCATGATAAATAAAGAATAACATCACTGACTGCTATGGTTGAGTTTATCTCATTTCGAGTGTTCCCATGTTAAGCCCTTTTCTCATTGGAAATTTGTGAAATGATCTAAATATAATACAAAGGAAGAAAGAGAGTTCACATCCTATATGTTGAATGTGTGTATTAAACCTAGAATGGTTAAAACTTAAAAAATATACTGTGCAAAATCAAAGTGAATATATAAAACCTTTTGGACAAGGCCAAGTATTTCACACAATCAATGCATATTTTGAGTTTTAAAGAAACATTGAGAAATTCTGAATGTTAAGATGACAATGTAAATCTATACATACTCATTTTCAAAATAGTACATAGCATGCTTCATGATGGCATCAGTTCTCGTTGGAAGAATTTTCATAGCCTTTGTGTAATCCTCCATAGCCAACAACATTTCTCCTCTCTATTTTATTTGTTTCAGAGATAAAAAATGTTTGATAATTAATTCAACATGCACTAGCAACATTTCAATATTTGCAGTCAAAATTTACAGACTTGAACAGATATGGGCTTCATTTAGGTCTGAACGAGTTAGTAAATTTTTTATATATCTTTTGATCAAACTGCCAAGTTTCAGTAACTTTCATAGAGAAATTTGCTACAAACAAGTCTTACTTTTGTATTAAAAATTCCCTCCTCTGATCAATTCAATTCTCAAGTTTCAATAACAGAACTTTATTACAGATATATTTTCAAATGGAAACAATTCTTACTTTTGCATTAAAAAATTTATCTTTGGGTTCAATTCAGTTTCATAATAAAATACCATTGTGAATCCTAATGTTCAACCTTGGATTTTATACATGTATTCTTATGCTCGTAACGAGCTCTACTTAAACAGCTTAGAGTTTGAAAACAGATTCTGGACCTGCTCATAAAGCTGTGCTCTTTGATAGAAAGCTTCATGATCAACTGGATTGGACTTGATTGCTGATGAGTAATTGATGACAGCCATTGTGATATCCCCCTGTTTCTTGTATATTTCAGCCCTTCAATATAATAAAAATATAAAAATATTTGAAAATTTTGATCGTATTACAACAAAAAAGCACTCGACAAACAGTCAAAATATTATTATTATTACTTTTCATTATTATTATTATCAATGTTAATCTAAGGGCAACAATAAATTCAAATAGATGTTTATGGCACTCAACTTTATAAAAATAATCACTTATTCTTATTCTGTAGAAATTTATGAATGTTTGTCAACAGCTAATGATTAAAATGAAATTGAAAATAAATCAATCACTTGACTGAAATAACAGTATTGTGGTTGATATGATATGGCACCGCTCACATGGATCTGTACGCTCCAGAATGATTTTTGTTCTTTTTCATTATATAATTAAGGTCATCTAAAGCAGCTGCCTTTCTTTCCTGGAGAATGTACAACAGATGCCTGTGCCAATAAGCATCAAGAAGGTCTGGCTCCATATTGATGGCTCTGCAACAAAAGTAAAAATCTTGGATAAATTCCCAAGTTCTTAGATCTGTTAGTAAACAACTTAAGCATTAAAATCTTCATGTATTGGTACCACACACTGCAGTTTATTATTTCACTTGACTTTTTTCATAAAAAAAAAGAGAAGCACAATACAGCATTAAAATCTTCATGTGTTGGTACCACACACTCCAGCTTATTATTTCATTTGACTTTTTTCATAAAAAAAAAAAAAGAGAAGCACAATACAGCATTAAAATCTTCATGTGTTGGTACCACACACTGCAGCTTATTATTTCACTTGACTTTTTTCATTTAAAAAAAAAAAAAGAAGCACAATACAGCATTAAAATCTTCATGTGTTGGTACCACACACTGCAGCTTATTATTTCACTTGACTTTTTCATTAAAAAAAAAAAAGAAGCACAATACAAAGATCCAAAACATGATTCATTGATTTATGCCATAGATTTGTAACTAACAACTACACATCAACAATGGGTAGGACATCATCAAATCTTTAAAAAAAACCACAACAAAACAAACAAGGATGGATAACGTTAGAAGGAACAGAAGCGTAGAGTAACAGTCACATCATTTTACAATGATAGAGGTGGAAGCATTGAGGATATACTGTTTGACCAATATCATAATTGTCCAAACAGATATGTAATTAGAAATAAGGCAATCAAGCTTACAATTGACCAGCATCCTGAATTTATAGCCATAAACATTTAGTTTTCACCCAAGCACTATAAGATTATGGAACAAAATTATACCACTCTCTTGACCAACTTAAAAAAAAAAGCGCTGTAGTTAACTACCCTCTGCTGTCAAGCCAACAAACAGCTGTATTTTTGGACTCACAATATGTCCTAAGGGCATTGGATAACGGGCCAGATACTTCCAATGAGATCAAACTACTGCTCACTAGAATGAACGCTACAATGACAAGAAGCCAAATAGAAATAGTCCTTTAATGGATACCAGGACACCCACATATTTGGGGAAATGAGGAAGCAGACAAACTTGCAAAAAAGGGTTCATCCCTTCCACCACCAACCCCTCCTGTGCCATATGAAAGTGTGTGCAGTATCATCAACACAAATGTAAAAGAAGAATGGCTAAAGAAATGGGCACAAGGGAAAACAGGAAGAAGGCTCTATCATCACATGTGCCAACTGAGACCAAAAGATAACATCAAAGCTCTGACATGATAATACCAGGCCACCATTTTTAGCTTGAGGACTGGACATGCCCCAATAAATATGCACCTGAACCGTTGAAACCCCCAACACCCACCTACATGTCATCTATGCTCAGCTCCCCATGAGACAGTCAACCATATAATTTTTGACTGTGCCGAACTGAATGAACCCAGAACACCCCTCCTACCACCTGTCCCATCAATTCAAAATACGCTCTACTCGGATACTCCTCAAATACACCAGACCTGTAAATTCTTCTACCACATGATGACATAAAGACAAAGGGCTACCTCCTGAGATCTGCTGGAACAATAACAACAACAACAACTACCTCCCTCAGACCTGGAAGAATACACTAGGCATTTTCAAGCAAACATGTGCACTGACAGTAACCCTCAATCAAACTGAGTTAGCATACAGGGTGTTTCAATCTTAGCCC
>JAOYNN010001266.1:0-13292 GCA_025770095.1 Goniobranchus kuniei | reverse complement strand
CAAAAGAACACACCCCCCCCCCTCATCCCTCAAAACATTCACACACACACACACACACATAAAAAGAAAACTAAAGATTGATGAGTATCCATCTTGAATGGTATGTCAAAGGTGAATATCTTTTGGAACAAAAAGGGCAATACCGGTAGTCAGGCCTATATATAAGTATACGTATACTTAGTATAGACACATTTGGGTGCTCCATATAAAACTCAACCTATGGGGACTCAATAGCGCATGCAATAGGCTTCAATGCACGCCATAACCTCATCTTCAGAATATCGTCCCACGTTGAATATCTATATGTAATAGCTGAAATTTCTGTACAGTGCGATATACTTATTGATCAAGTTTTCGTCTGTTTCTCTACCACTTCTCTTCATGGGATACAATTATTTAATAAATCCACTCTCATTAAAAATGTCAATATATACTTATTAATCAACTTTATTTTGTGTTCATAGACATATCTTGACAACATCGAGCCTACATTTTAAAAAAATCCGGTAAGGTAAGACCAAAGCCTAACTAGATCTAGATTCTAGATATAAATGATAGAGAGTCTACCAAGACAGATCTTTATCTAGAATCTGGATCTACTGAATGTATTGTTCCCCTTTTCTTAGTTGAATCAATAGGATTTCTACAGATCACATTGTTCCACTGAAAAATAATTCATTTTGAAAATCTACACTTTTTTCAGTAGATGATTTAGATCTAGATCTAGACATCTAAACATTCAAGTTATAAGACAGAATAGCCAAGCATAAGATAGTCAAGAATCGAATTGCAATGAATACAACGATAGATCAAGCCTAGTGGTTATGAATATTATGTTAGGTCTATGCTTTCGCATTCGACATGAGGGCCTCAACAAAGTATGGTGCAGAGGCGCGGCTTAAACCAATTGACCGCTTAGAAATAGCTCCATGGGTTGCATTTTATGTGGAAAACACCCTATACAAATGTCAGTTCTTGCTTACCCTGAAACATGTAGCAAATAGGAGATAGACAATCCAATACATGCGGAGAAAACTAAATCGTACCATGAAAAACTTCAAGTGATAGTAATCGTAATAGTAAATATTAATAATAATGATAATATCAAGATTATAAGCATAAGCAGGTACAATTTAAGAGGCAATGTACTCACAAATATTACACATCGCTTTTGTGTCAATGTTGACCAAAAAAACCCAAAAACAAACTTTAAACAAATCCCAACACATCAAAACAAAATAAAAAGTGACATAAAAAAATAAACAGAATTAACAGCAAACATATTTCCAATCAAATAAGCAGTTAAACAAACAAAACAAAATAAATAATGAAACTTGAAATAATTTAAGAAAACAAAATTACTGGAAAGCAACAAAAACTCATGAAAATTTGTTTCAAAACATAACAAATATCGCACAAAATACTAAAACCAAACATCCCTAAAATCTCAAAACAACTACAAAGAAAATAAAGCAGTGATTTCTATAAATTAATTAATATGACAGTATGTTATACGTTGGATGAGATATGTGATTTGATTTTGTTTGGCACTTTTACCTGTTGTTTGTACATGAAATCAAATTAAATATGGCATAAAACGAACAAGGACGTACTTTAGCTGATCTATTGTCTGTGTTAAGTGGATTTCTGTACAGTTTGAAGATAAAACTAATCTGTATATCCCATACAGAGAGAATATGTAATTAGCGTCCGAAATGCAATGTCGTTATACATAAGATTCAGATGTTGTGGGTTTATTACGTTGTGGTGGACATATATGTTCTTTGTTGCATTCACCATACACTAGAACAAGGCATCTCAAAGAGTTTTTATTTTATGTGGTTACTGATTGTTTATGAATGTTTAAAGATAGGTTCAACAATTTGATACCTGACTTCAAAGCAAGGTTTTAATGAGCAAAATAAATATATATACCACTACAACCAACCTCCAAAGCATCACTGGTGTTGAATAAAGAACTCTCCTTCTATGATTTGAGTCGAACACTAAAATCAGAAGGTGATCGGAAACCCCTATGATCACTAGCACAAGATCGCAGGCGCTGGGGCACCATGATACAACATTTCATGAAAGTTGCTGAGGCGTGCTCTTCTCCTGACCAGAATGTGAAAAGCTTCTAAATCAATAAGTCATAAAAATACAACAAAACATTTAAAACAATACATCTACAACTACGGCAACTCATGTACATGTATATGGTAGTTCAAAGATTCACATGAATGCCATAGAACATAACTTCAATGCATAAATATCTGCTTGTCTCCATTTCCATGAATTTTTTTAAAAATCACATTCAAACAAATCCTGATATAAGACTTTGAAGCAAGATAGCTGCATGCCTTCTAGCAGTGTATATTTTGCAGATCAAACACAATTTGCATTTAATTTCGTATTTTTATGTTTGCATGTCCTTGAAAACTCAAGAAAACCAAAGTTAGATGAGTAGAATTTCTTTTTTTTTTTTTAATAAATTTTTGTTTCCTAGCAAAAATACTAAAATCAAGTAAAACTGATTACCTTACTTGTAGGTAATATCAAAACTTTATTTTGGAAAAACTTGAAAAGGAATGCTCTTCATGGGCTTATATGGCTAGAGTGTATCTCATGTTTCTGTGGTATTCATCAGTTAAGCATGTCAAATGATTGACAGGACTAGAAATGTTAATCTATCACAGAATTATTCCCAATCAAGGCTGGTAGAATTATTCCCAATCAAGGCTGGTATCCATCTGAAAAAGCCAGGACCCAGCACTACTCAAGGTGCTATCAGGATTTGACTGCTCTCAAGCGAACTGCCAAAGCTGCATTTGTGCAATTGTTGCAATCCACCAATCTGCAATTATACAGATCTGCATGACAACTTTGCAAATACTATAATATATTAATACCAAGGTGTCAGGCTGTTTATGCCTGTATCATCCTAATTTTAGTACAAAGACACTATACACATGATATGTACATAACATGTACTACATGTAAAGTGCCTTTTCTAAACAGGCAAGGCAATTTACTTGCTCCACTTCAGCAGGTAAAAATTTTTAAAAAGTGCTAAACAGTGTAGCCAGAGAATTGAAATGAATCTGGCCAGGCTTGGTGGCTCGTTGGAAAAGCAAAGTTTTATGGAAAGAAATACCTAACGAGGTCCACAATGGTGACTCATTGATAGAAAAAAAAATCCTGTGTATTTCGGTGCTGGCAAAAAAACAACAACAAAGACCGGAAGTGACAAATGGAATAAGGGTCACTTTAGTCTCCAGGCACGCATGCCAAAGTTGCCAAAAACAAAGCTTTAAAACATTTTCTTACAATACATCATGATCATCATTAGGTTTCTGATTATTTCTTTTTCATTACTAGCAGACCCATGCACACTATGTGCATTGCAATACTACCCTGCTATGGTACTGAACACACGGGTCGTCTAGAGAGGAGTGCATGAGATGACAATTGGTTTTTGATTGGACGCTATTTGTGTCAAATCATGAATAATAAGTGGACGCAAGTGAAAGATTTGCATTCCTGTGTGTGCTGGTACCCACGGAGAGCAAAGCGAGTACCGGTAGCCTACTTCGTCTTGTAGGCCTATAGCCTTCCCACTTTCACTCTAGGTGGGAACCAGATATTGTCTCATAACAAAAAGACACAATAGGCCTATTTAATTTGTTCATTATGTTATTCCTTGCAGTTAAAGTTGCCAAATAAAAGAAAAAAACATAATTTATATTTTCTTTAATAATTGTTTTTATTGTGTAATATTATTTCGTTCGCCTGACTAGACTGAAATCTAGAGGCATATTTGCGTCTGATACGCTTCACCCCTGTGTATCACTGACCCTAAGCTGGAGTTGTGCTAAAATTGAAAGACATGTACGTGTTACATCTCACTCCCAGATAAAAATATCTCCATTTACACATTAACTTGTGTTCAAATATCAAAATTGCTTTGTATGTATAATTACCATGCTTTTGTGCATGAGAAGACATGACATATTTATGTGATTTAAAACAATTTTGAATTAAAAAAAAGAAATCAGAACAGAAAAGAGGCGAAATGAAATAATTCGTGTGATAGCTTGAAGTAAACAGTGACAAGCAATTGTCACAGACAAGTTTGATATAGATATTGTAAGTACATCATTTTTGAGTTGAAACGTTTTTAAAGCTCGGTCAATCAAAGTGAGGCAAAGGCATAGCAAATAATTGAAAGGATAAAAGCTCTTAAGTCAAAATCAGTGGGGACTGCAAGCGATAATACTACAGATAATTGAAGGAATCTAGAAATAGAGAAAGAATTTTGGATACCAATATAAGAATTGAATACTCATTTATTCTTGCATTATAATATGTCAGCGTATCCCAATTTCATGCTGAACAGAGGCCTCTGCTTCCTGTACTTTAAATCTCAGCTGATTCAGATCTCTGGCCCAGCGGCTGGGATGGTAAATACATGTTCATACGAGTACCGGTGCTTGGTCTGTAATTAACACAACCCTAAGGGAAGAGGCAAATGGGTTGTGTCAATTGAGCATTGGTCAGGCAAAAGCACTATTTCGGCCATCTTAGGGGGAAATGGTTCATGTGGGACTTCCCTCACCTCTAGGTGCCTGCGTGAGACCTAATTCCTTTCTCGTATCAAAACCTTCTAGCCAAGGTTGTTCACCAAGGATGGAACCATGCCATACATAGATCATTGCTCTGTCTTGATAACAATAAAGACCTCTATTGCTACCCAAAAAGGAACATGTTTAGTGCATTCTCTGTAAGCATCATCATATGTAAGGATGGTGTCATAATTCAATGAATACATGAGTGGTTGTTTTACTCCAATCACAAATGTTACCAGAAAAATCTCAGATAATTTCTGTGAAATACACCACTGTCCAGTGTCCAAATGCATTTTTCAATGAACAGGTCTTGGTATTAGTCGGGTTCTTTATAAGCGAATGATAAGAAAAAAGGTTCTTTATAAGAGAATAAGAAAACAGGTTCTTTATAAGAGAATTATAAAAAAAAACACCGCCCTCAAAAACTGTTTTCCTGTTGAAATTCAGGTTTATTGAGATATGATACAATGAAAAGTAAAAACTTTCCATAATGACAATGAAATGTTGAGACTCAGACCATCAGCAAGATCTTGTGAGAAATATGCATCATTTTGTGTGTTTAAAAATTTCTTTTTGTTTATGTTTTTCTGTTTTTTTATTTTTGGAGAATTCTTTTCTCACTTAAGCAATTGCACTGTGACACACAGATTCCAAACTGTACATGTAAAACCTAAAACCAAAATTGGCAAAAGAAATATTGTTGCTAAATATTTGTGTGTCAAAGTTTTACTCTTATGCACTACTAAATCAAACAAAACATCTGCAACAAAACACAAACATAAACACATAAGCAAACTGACAATTGCAGCAACAATTACTAAGATATATGACTAATGTTTGAAAGATTTTGTTTGGGTTTTCATCTCCATTCACCCTGACTGTGTAACCCACAGAGACAAAAAGCTTTTACTGACGGACTAGAAAGCCAACTATTTCTACTTCTACCATACCACTAGTTAACACTACTACCTTAAAAAATAAAAGTCTGTGGCTATCTCAGGATATAACAACATCAGTTTACTAAAATTAGCAATCAATCAGGCAGATGCGTCCTTCTACGTTTAGCCGGATGTCTTCTCACGAGGGAATAAAAACAAACCAATGATGAGAAGAAAAAAAACATTAACAAAACACAAAGAAAGATCTTGAAAATCGTTAAAACAAAAACACAAAATCTGCAGAATAAAAGAGACTTTGCTGATTCTGCTTTGCAAAATCAAAATGTAATGGATATGTTTTGGACACAAGATATTACAAGGACATATATCGTATTAAAACAATTGACATGAAGACCCTTTCAAAAAATACCACAATAAAACAAACAAAAACCCAACAAACAAACATACAAAAACTAGGCAAGAGTGACATATATGTATCCAGAACAAGGCTTTCATCCACACACCATGAGAAGGATTGAAATTGATGCTAAACCATTCAAGTCCCAGTTGTGCTGATTTACTCCTGAATTGGTTAAACCACCCCGACTTGTCCATTATGTAGTGTGGCTGTGGGGTCAGGGTGTTGGACTTGAAACCATGGGGTTTCGAGGTCGAGGCCAGGCTGTGCCGTGGTTCTATTTAGTCCTGGGGAAAGGCTATTTACATACATTTCCTCACCCCACTCAGGTGTTATGGATACCCGACCACAGGCAGAGGAGGATCTTGTCAGTGTGCTAGAGCAAGTACGTCTGTATACTCTACATGGAGTTGAGAAGATATTTGGTTGGAAAAGGCCTATTGGGGAACACTTGTGAAGGGCTTTGAGCACATTTAGTGGATTTAGCGCTATAACAAAGCTCAACTCACAAGTAGATCATCTCGAACATCTACACAGTATTAAGACAAAACAAGACAAAAACAACCAAAACCAGAGAATCTCATACTGCAATAGACAATAACAAACATGACAGCGCCAAACTGCAAATAAAGACATCACATCTTCACCTTCTTCTTCTTCCCCTTTCTGCACCTCATCACAAGGCAGACAATACAGCCGGCCACATATCTCGGAGGCTTTGCAGATGCCAAATTTTTTAGGACAGAAGCCCTTAATGCACCAAAGCCTTGTGAAACAAGTGTGACCGTCAGTAAAGGGAAAAGAAGTCCTTTCGGGCTAAATCGGCTCATAGAGCTAGATCAGCTTATCCAGGTTTCTATTGCATGAAGTGGACAGTGACAGACTAGTCTATTGCAGTGTAGTTTTGTAGCCAAAGTTGTAAGCCTACCCATTTTCACGTGGGTTGGGTGAAGCAACAGGGGGGAAATACGCATCTATTCGAAGTGAAAATCGACCCTGCTGCCTTTTGGTCAGAGGGCCAAAACTCTACAACTGAGCTACAGCGTTCAGGGATAGAAACAAGCATGTATTATGTATGTACATATATATGTTTGTATATCACATTGTATAGTATAAATGTCAATAAATAAATGGTTGAGAAGCTAACTTAGTTGGAATCAAGTGGCACTCTATTTAGATTTAGACCGGCAGTGGCAAGAAGAAAGAGAAACTAACAACAGCAACCCTGAAATGTGATACAATCTTATTATTACAATACAAATGCCATTTTAATTAACGCATAAATACACCATCCACTCCATTGTCAGGGGAGTCTGAAAAAATATCCCAACAAAAAACAAGCAAAACCCAACTAAAAAAACAACCCCAAAACCCCCCAAAAAAACAAAAAACACACAAGGCGCACCCAAAAAACAACAAACAAACCTGCCAGGAGTTTGAAGCTACGTAACTCCTAAAACTAAATAGCATTAGTGATAAAATGTGGACGCTTTAGTAAAATATATAGTATATTTTGCAAATAAGGCATATTTGAATGAAATTGAACGGAACATTTTTAGAAACAAAGTAATAAATCTATGAGCAGAGGTTGTTCAAAAATAACATATCAAGAATTTGGTAGAAAATGGAGTTCTAAAGGAGTTCAATAGGTCAAATGACTGACAATCCAATGACAGCCGCTAACATATTGCAAGCACAGAGATCTCCTTCTCTTCTTCAAATATTCCACTTGACTCTGTAAAACTGAGTTTAACCTGTTGAACACTAAAAAAAAATGGTGACGGTTGTGTTCAAACCTACGTTGTCTAATAATGGCCTGAGCTGAGGGATAATGTGACAGAGGGACCGTTTAAAAGAGTCCACGTCTGGACTGTATCTGACAGAATCTGGGATTCTGTTTTACAGTCTAAGTGAGGTGGGGAAGGAAGAATTCAGGTGGCAATCTATATTTGAATGATGGGTATTTTATAGTTCTGCCTTTTGTTTTGTATTAACGTTATGGTTGTTGATGTGATACAATATATATAAATTAGTATGCCCATTAGATTATTTATAGAGAATTGTAGACTTAATCCTAGCCCTTTGCTCTTCAAGAGGGATCCATCTAATTTATGCATAATTGTAGACGTACTGGAGTATAATAGTAATCCTTTTTTATGAAGTAGGCCACATTTTCTTGAATTTTTACCACAATTTCTTTTCATTTACTGGTGAGAGGATCAGAGACACAGCATCCATATAAACTCCATTTCAATTTCAACACAAGTCACTGAGCAAAAAGCAGGCTTTCTTAAAATCTGACCAATTTTTTCACCAAAGGATCCTCACCAAGTTCTATTCTCATTATTCTACTATCTCGTTTTCTAGAGTTTATATTGAAGTCATGTGTAATATGTTTATTGCCATGGTACTACTTTTATTACCGCAACCTTTAAACATGATGATGACCCACTGTGAAAGAACTGAATTGATATGAAAGGAAAAAACATGTTCTCGAAGTATGTTTACAATTCAGGCGTATCCCGGCAGCCCCTGAGTACAACAAGCAAAGAATGTGCAAAATGAGTTCACGCAAAGCCTCTTGAATTCTCGCATTCATAACACTCACCAAATCAATACTTTCAAAACAAGTTTTAAGCTCATTCAGGTGTGTATGTGTTAAGAACACATGGGCCTGATTACGGGGTGAATATGTCATAAATGTATTTTTTAACAATGAAAGTAGCTACGGTCTTGAAATCAAAAGGGAGAAAAGGGGGGGGTGGGGGCGGGGGGGGAAAGAACAATGAATGTAAAAAAGACAAGCACCATATCTTTTCGTTCAACATGTTCACCATCCATCACAATAATTTCATTAACAGCAAGGACAACAATATCAAGGCCCAACATTTTAATTCAACACCATTCCACATTTCATATGTATATGCTAAAAAATGTTGAATGGTATTAAACGAATAAATGAGTTTAGCACAATTCAACATGTTAGAAAAACCACTTTGCAAAAGGGAATAAAGAGAAAAATATAGTTGTTTAAAGAAATTGATCAGCACACTGGTGCAGTACATAATAATGCAGAACACAAATGGCTTAATAGGGAACCTACTTTCAACTTCAGCCTATTCTACTTTAGATCTCATTTTGTGAAGCAGATTTTCTTATAAATCTTTTTTTTTACAAATTTACAAAAAGTCAAAGCATCGACTTACAACCTCCATTAAGGTTTCAGCGTGTGTGCAATGAGGTATAGTTCCTATGTCTTTGAATTAATGTTCTAAAGCTGCTATTGTTATGCAAGTCAGTGTTGTGTTTGTTGACTGTATCATTAATATATTGGCAGTTGCCAAAACTTTGGTCGTCACTCAAAATTCTGTCACTATAAAAAAGATTCAGACACTATGAGACAAATTACAATCATTTACATTATACCTATAGACACTCATGCACAACACTTATAAACCTACAGACACACACACACACAATACCTGAAGACACACACAACACTTTTATACCTACTACATACACAACACTTTTATACCTACAACTTACAGACACACACACAACACCTAAAGACACACAGAACACTTTTATACCTACTACACACACAACACTTATAAACTTACAGACACACATACAACACGAAAAGACACACAGAACACTTTATACCTACTACACACAAAACACTTTTATACCTACTACACACACAATACTTTTATACCTACTACACACACAACACTTTTATACCTACTACACACACAACACTTATAAACTTACAGACACACACACAACACCTAAAGACACACAGAACACTTTTAATCCTACTACTAGACACACACAACACTTTTATACCTATTACACACACAACACTTTTATACCTACTACACACACAATACTTTTATACCTACAGACACACACAATACTTTCACACCTGCACACACACAACACTTATAAACTTACAGACACACACACAACACCTAAAGACACACAGAACACTTTTATACCTACTACTAGACACACACCACACTTACAGACAAACCTAACATACATAGTTACAGACGTAGACAACCCTTTTATACCTTCAGACATACAAAACTTATAAACCTACAAACAATAAGGACACTTATACCTAAAGAGATATTACACTTTTATGCCCTCAGACACACGTACGACACTTTCATACCCACCCACACACACTACTTTCATACACACACACACACACACACCACTTTAATACCTACAAACACACACACACATAACATATTCAAGTCATGGTCTTTAAATGCTTGATAGAAATTTGATCCATCAAAAATGCGTCACTCAACGACACAGTCGTAACGATAATGCTGCTCAGTCTTACACGCAGTGAGACGTAGTCGCTATGCAAATTATTCGTACTCAGCAATCAGCACCATCATGTAAACTCCCGTCAACATGGCCAGGATCTCTTTGATGCTCTGGCCAAGTTTTGAATCCTCTAGCAGCTCTGGAATGACGGAGACGGTGGCAATGTAGATAAAGCCGCCAGCCGTGAAAGGCAAAATCCAAAGGGAGGCCGTGTCCCCGAACCCTTGCATGCTGAGACTACACAAAGTTCCTAGCATGGCTCCTATAGCGGTGGAGAATTGTAGTAGCATGGCCTGTTGAAAGATAAAAAACAACAAAGAAACAAAATCAACATCCTTCATTCCCAGAATACTTGAAAGATCTTATAGAAATTTACAAACCAGTGAGAAATCTTCGATGTGAATCCAAAAGCATGTTGGTGAAGCCTAGAACAAAGCTGGCGAAATATGGAGATTGATCTTTTAACTGGGCAGGACCTATTTATGGAACAGGTTGCCAAATGAAATTTTATCTGCTAAAAGCCTTCCAATTTAAAAAAAACAACTAAAAACATGGCTGTTTAAATCTTATTATCAACATGTACAATACCAATCACTTTTACGTGCCTGTGTGTTTATTATTTTATTTGTTATCGAAGTGTTTCACATTGTAAATCTGACGCTGTAATTGATCTTTTTATGTTGTATTATTATGAAGCGCTTTCAGCTACCAGGGAAAAGCGCGTAATAAATGTTGTTGTTATTATTATTATTATCATTATTATTAAGATTCTATTGAGAAATTTAAGATGTACCTTTCAGGATTAATTAATGATTATATTTACGTACAATATTGATATCAGTGTGTTTGTATCCATTCAATCATCATCACAGTGAAATATATGCCCCTAAAAATAACGATTTACCGTATCATGGCACGTTTTCAAATCAATTCAATAATACCTTACTTTTATATCCCCCTGGGAAAATTCAGTTTTAGAAGTTTTATTGAGCATTGAAGTTTGAAGTGGGACTTCCCGAACCAGCAAGGCGTGATGTGTCTATGTCGCCTCTTGTTCGATTCAGGTGTGTTCGCCTTTGTATGAAACTGACCTGGGTGAAGGCTGTACTATAATTTAAAGGTCAGTCAATGGGATTGCAAGTTATTTTAATCCTTTATTCTGGATCAAGGCTTTGTTATTAAGTGTTGAAGTGGGCCTTAGCCAGCCAGCAATACATTGTGTCCAGGTGTCTAGACCTACATGGGTTGCCTTCATTTGGCTCATTCAGCTGTTTGCCTTTGTGTGCGCCACTTGGATTCCGATATTCATGTCACTCTGTGATGTGATCATATTCACTGCATTCCTTCTTTATATCCCTATGCATTTTTTCATCATTATATCCTTATGAAATGGTGGTTTTAGACCTGAGTGACCCAATTACTCTGGCCATGACCCAATTCTTGATTACAAAATACGTCATCAGGCAATCCCACAACCTGATGTCACTTCCACCAAAATGGTGAGCTCTACTAGGGTTAAAATGTCCACAATGATAGCAGTGATGACAGCAGTACAAGAGAGAGCTGGTTGGCGATTGAAGGATGAGGCCCTATGTGATGCCTGATAGCAATGAAAGAATTTGATAAGAAGTAAGACATTTATATCATTGGTAGTATTCCTGTGTTTACCATAACAGGATGAGTAGCCTGGGCCTTCCAGTTTCCTTGAGACCATCCCCTGTAAAGGTGACACAACTTGTTCCGTTCTTCCTCTGGTTTATGATAAGTAGAACAAAAGTATGTATGAGTAATTGTAGGAATAATGTGTGTAAGTAATTCTAGAGTTAGGAAATATTCATATTCTACTTAAACGATTTCTTATCATTGGTGATAACTTGTTCCATTCTTTCTCCCATTAATGATTAGAACAAAATGTGAAAGGACTAATTGTAGGAAGAATATGTGTAGGTAAATCAAGAGTTAACGAATATATAATGCTGGTACAATATCTCATCATTAGTTATAAGTTGTTCCTTCCACGATAATAAGAACATTTTGTTACGTTTGAGAATGTGTAGGAATAAAATGTGTAATTTCTTCAAGAGCAAAGAAATATCAAATTTATTTTTCTAACATTTTTTTTTGTATTTTTTTTAAAATGAGAAAACCACTGCATACTCAAGACAAGAAGGGCTTTCTGGTAATACAATTATTGAACTGTGGCAGACAAAAATAATTTGAGTTAACTATTGTGGAATTGACAAAATAAAGGAATATTTGTGACACAACTTTACATGCAAGCTTTATCTAAGTTATCCCCAAATTGTAAATTAATTTCCATCCAAATTCTATATTTCCTTTTGTTCTGTATAACATACAACATATCAGTAGCTTCCAAGCTTAAGAGGAGCATGGTAGTTTTACTGAGCATTCTCAGTATGAAAATATTATCCCTAATAACTTAATTAATGAGATAAGGGCGCTGCATGTTTTTGCTTTAATACTTAACACACTTTAGGGAAAGGAAAGTGACATGTTTCACATTTGTTTAATTAATAAAAAATAGTTCATAGACATTATGAAGGGGTGACCTGCTGTGACAATCCTGAATCGAGATAAGCTGACAAAAGAAGAGGAGGGGAGTAGTAGGAGGAGCAGAGGAGGCAGACAAAGAAGAGTAAGGAGAAGAAGAAGTATGCCTGAGAAGAACAATACGATTTTTTAAAACATTTTAACAAAGTGAAGCATAGCATGAGATCAAAAGAATTTGCGGGCTTGGAAAAACGACAACAACTTCCATCCGATTACAATGTATATAAACAAAATACATTCAATCCTCTATAGCGAAAGGCTGTTGCAAATAAAAAACAAACAAACTGCATGTCTATCAAAGGAAATACTGGCAATATTTTGCGGATACAGGTAAGCCATATTCTCAAATTGTCAGGGCAAAAATAAGAAAGAAACAGTGGCATTCTATCAATATCTAATAATACCAAAGTGAACAGCTTCTTGATATGTTGTCAAAAGAATGCTGAAATTCCAATATCG
>JAOYNN010001155.1:0-13294 GCA_025770095.1 Goniobranchus kuniei | reverse complement strand
CAATATATATAACGTATTCAACTTAAATGGATTGATAAGACTTCAAAATGTTTCTATTTCCTCTATAAGGGGCTGAATTGAGTGGAGCCCAATACTGGCGGCAGCCTTTTCTTCATCTAGTGTCGCCCAAACAATTCACTGAATTCATGATCATGGAAATTGAAATTGTGCCTGAAAAAGACCGTCCTCATCGACACCGTCAATCCACCAAGGCAAGTTTTTAGGGTTATTTTATGGTTTAGGCCTATGATCTTGTAAAATTTGTTGCGACAGTTGATGTGTGTAATATTCTTCCGTGATCTGTTCATTTCTTTTGATTATGTTCATTTTACGTTTTGTTGTATCTTATTTTTTATTCAATGATATCTTTCTGAGCTTTTTCTGTCTTTTTTTTTTTTAGCTTTGATACGTTGCTTAGGTCATTGTTTTATTTGAAGCAATGTTTTGATTTTACAGCATCTACTGGCTGATGTGTATGTGGCTAGAATGAGTGACCTTGGAGTCAATGACCAACAATTTCATTGCCGCACTCATCTTGGACATATTCTGAAAGTTGGAGACACTGTTTTAGGGTCAGTTAAGTTTTTATTGACATTGATATACTTTTTTTGTTTATATCTACAAATGTATTTCAGATTTAACTAGTTACATTAATATGTTGAATATGATAAAGAATGATATTATTTTAGTTACGTGATTCTTTTTTGTTATGTATATTTTTTCCCATCTGTTTTAGTTATGATTTTGCCAACTGCAACTTGAATCATCAGTACTTTGAACAACTCAAAGGAGACAAGATTCCAGATGTGGTGAGTCTTTGTTGCTAGATGCTTCATATGTTTGAATACAAATGGCATCTGCATATATTCCTGCCTTGGGGTTGGAGTGGGTGGTCCCAGGAAAAATTATGCCCAATGGGTTACCAGAATTTCAGGCCTGAAGCTTGTATGGAATGTTTTGATACTAGTACAGTAGTCTCCGCTTAACATCCACATCCTCGGGAGACGAAGAAATGTGGATGTTAGCCGGATGTGGATGTAAGACAGAGGGCAAGGCAGTGGCCTATTTACCCATGTAGAATGCACGATTCTTAAGAAAAGGCATGGTCAATGTCATTGTAAACTGTGAGCAGATTAGGTACTGTTTGGCTTACTTATCAATCATTGTCTGGGCCAACAAGATTTGGTTATGAGGATGGACAATGAAATGAACAAGCAACAATGTAACATTGCTACATTCAATAGATGGGCAAGGCAGGACAGGACATTGTTAAAATTTAGCCCTCTTTTGTTTGGATGATGAATTGGCTCCATCTCTTCACAATGGCCAGCGCTTGTAAACTTATAGGCTAATTGATCACTGGCCAGGTCGTTAGCATTATGCCTTCCCCCTATTCGGCATTCTGAAAAGAGTTATGCTTATCAATGGGGAGGGGGTGGAGAGGGGCGGGTCTTGACTGGTGTCATAGCTTACCTCTTGTCTGTATGAATGGTTTGTGGTTTGAAATGGTGACACATGTTTTGTTTTGTTGTGGACAGGCACGTCTGAAATGTAGGCCCTACAGGCTATCGATCCCTTTTTTTTTCAGGAGGGAAAATATACTTCCACATTTGCACATCCGTTGCATTTTTTTTACATAATTTTTGTAAGTCTCCAAGGTAGCCTTCTGTCAATGCATCAAACATAGATGCTTGAATTTTTTATCAGTTTTTAAATCTATGTGTGTAGGCGAAAACTTATTGGAGCAAAAGAGATACATAATCTCCTTTGCAGTGTTTATTTAAAAGATAGGATTTTTACTAACCTCATTGTTTCTTAAAGGATTAATAGAAATCTCTGTGAACTGTAGAATGATATTTTAAATCTACTTTATCAAATTTGTGTGGCACAATAGACAACAAATCAATCTATTCTGTCACTGTACCCTAGTGCAATGCTTCATTGACCCAGGAAGGGCATCCAGTTTTTTTCAGTAAACTTATTTAATCATTAAATGGAAATTATTGCGAGCATTTTTACCAAACTAAGTCTTCCAAGTTTGATATCAGATTTACATTCTACTTAGCTGCAGAAAGCACTGCAATTCATCCATTCAAAGTTTTTCCCCTCAAATTTAAAAATCTTTTGACCTTAGTAAATCTGGCTGATTTTTCTGTGTTTGCAGATGGCAGATACTGTATGGTATCATATCAAATTCTTGATATTCATGCTTTAATTTACCCTCCTTGAGTTATGTTCTAATACTTTTCCTAAACATAAAATTTGTTTAATTTTTATAACTAAAACATTAAGTCGTTTTAATTCATACAGATGTTAGTAAAGAAAGTGTTTGACAAGAGCAAGCGAATTCAACGTAGAAAGTGGAAGCTCAAACGATTTGATGGAGCCGATGACGCAGAAACAGAAAGTGTTACCAGGTTTGTGTTGGTGCTTAAAGATTTCATTTAGAGGAGGAAGAGGTCGAAAAATTATTACAATTTTTAAATATCAGGAAATGGGAATTAAATTCATTTAAACTCTTTTCCCTTCTGTGTTCTCCCAAATAATGTCTTACAGCTAGTTTTCGAGAAGTTCTCCTTTAGGGAAGAAGAAAGAATCAGCCCAATGCATCTATCACCTCTAAAGTAGCACCCCTTTTGTCGCTTTTATTTTCTATCCAGCTTCGCTTTCCTGCTTCTATCGTCCCTGTGCTACTTATGTTGTCTCTCTTATACCTATTAAGTAGGGATGGGTGTATCTTATCGAGGATATCGATATATCAATACTTTGGGCTGTATGGAAAATTATCGATATTCTATTGGATTATATTGATATTTTCTATATCTACCCAATACTTATTCATACTACCTCGAAACCGAAAAATATACTGTCAAACTCAGGGTTTTTTTTCACCAATGACATTGTTCACTAAATATGCAGTAGATGGAACTAGTTTTGGATATCTACATCCAAACCTATATCTATCCATCTATTGCATCTGGTACCACAAGCCTGACAAAACTGAAACTGTTTGAGAGCCGTGTCTACGAAATTAAAGTTTTATTGATGTTAGGCCAAGACCAAGAGCTAGGCCTACTGAGCGTTATTTCTGCAAAACTGAAACTGTGTGAGAGCCCTTTCCACAAAAAATTTAAACTAGGCTTACATTCTTTAAGAATACACTGAGCCTACTGAACGTTCTTGCAAATCTTTCTTTTTACACTGCCATGATTCTCATTTCAAATATTTATTGTTGTCAAATTAGTTTTTTGTTGTTGTTAAAAATGTATACCGTATCTAGCAAATTCTTTAATTTGTAGGGATACAACAAAAATATTTTTTTACTTAATTACCAGCATTGGTTGTTCATATGTTGACTTGGTTGAATTGAAATAAAATAAAAACAAAAACAAGTTACGTTTGAAAACAATAAAGTGAATTATGAATGGTCTCATCCCCACTCATACTCTTTTCTTTATCTAATGCATGCTTCGTCATCCGATAGTCTGGTGAAGACAACAAAGGGAGGAAACCATTAATTTTTTTGACATATGTCTCCCCTCTCTCGTTACTTTCCTTGAACAGTTTCGACATATCGATATGTTTGTCCAAATGTATCAATATCATATCGATAACAATTTTTTTGCCATATTGCCCATCCCTACTGTTTAGTCTATCCACTAAGAAATCCTAAAAGAATCAAAAAGAGCCGTAAAACACCAAACAAACAAACAAACTTACCAAGTGCTGAGAGAAAAGTCTTGTAATAATGTCTTAGTCCATTGTATGATGGTTTATTACCTCCTCCCTGAATTTCAAGCAATAGTAATAACTGCTTTTGGACAGCTTCTACCATCTCTTATTTTGGGCTCTACTACCTTTCTTTTTCTTTTCTCCATCTTCACATACAGCTTTGCATACCTCAGTGTGTGTGGTCACACTCTTCCTCTGTACCACTTAACGGTCTCCAAATTAATTACGGATACTTCTCTTGTAAAGTAGGCCTATAAAGTCAATCTGTTAGCATCACTATTTAAAGAATATAATTGGTTTCCTTTGTCTTTTCAAACTGTTTCTCACAGAGACTACAATGATTTCTTGGAAGATTTGGAAGAGGATCAGGCGATTCGTGAGAATGTCAACATTTACATTGGTAAGTACAAAGCCATACTTTCCCTTTATCGAATTGTTTAGAAATCATTTCATTTGGGAGAGGAAGGCATTTTTGCCTGTTTTAGTTGTTTCTTTGTGCACAGCTTTCATTAATGTTTATGTTTAATCCCTTAATGCCTTTGTTAATGGCATCATTCGTGTTACGGTACTTTAACCATGACTTAACTTGAACTTGGAAACATCAGAGTCATAGCCTAGCTTCCTTTTTACTGACATTTTTTTTTTTTTTTAAATGATTGATAGAAATATTGTTGTATATTCCTGGAAATAAAAGTTTAGTAAAGTTAGTCCAGAACCCATGATTGAGTATAGGGGAATTAGGGGTAGAGCCCTAATTATACTAGGTGTATGGCATAAGGTGGTAGTTTGCCATTACTTTCCACGCCGACTTTACTTCCGCCAAGTCTAGAAAGACTTAGCTACCCAATTATACTGCTGGGTGAACAGGGGGCCCCGACAAAAATCCACTGCCTGGCTGGGTTCGAACTCGGCCCACCTCGCGTGGCAGTCAGCCGCTCTACCATCTGAGCTACCAGGCCACCTATTCTACCACATAGAATTTTAGAAAATACATAAAAGTTCTGTAAAAGCTAAATAAGTAAATAAAAGATTTTATACATCACAGAATTGACAATAGTAGTACATGTAATATTGTAATATGATATGGATGGACTTACTAAAGAGCAGTGTTATATAATATAGTCGCATTAAGGGAGGAAGGATTTGCAGTTTCATTCTGTTTTTGTACAAGTCAACAGGAGTTGTTTGCTTCTTATGTATTTTGAAATTAACGGGTTGAGTAGATGTGTATCACCATTGATAATGTTGCTTAATGTTTCACCTATATGTTTGAACAAGCTGGTTTAGGACAGTGAATGAACAGTAACCAGATGATACAAAGAAACACTTATAGCAGTTTGGAATCAGTGTGCATGGGCACCCTCCTCCTCTTAGCTGTGACAAGCAAGAACACCATCACTTGAATAGCTAGATAGATTTAAGATACTGCCTTTTTTTTTATTCTTTGAGTCAAGGAGATTTGTTGCTGTGTTGTTGTTTTTCCTTTGTGACAGAATTTTGTCTGATGTGGTCATTGTCGACCTCTGATTAAAACAAAAAACCATCATGTTTCCTCCCCCTAGATCGCACCAAAGTCACAGTGGAAGTTGAAGATTCAGACGACGAGGGTGTTCCTCAAATCAGTCTGCAGGAAATGATGGATGACCTTTGCCTTGAGGATGCCACTGGGGGCGAAGGAGCTGCCATGATTGAATGAAGGTCAAGGCTTAAGAAGGACCTGAACTGATGCAACAGGGATTCCTGAACATTTTCCAAGCCTTATTAAAAACTTTAACCAAATGATTGTACCAAAGAAAAGCTGAAGGATAAACAGTTTTGAACAGTCATTGACTAAGATTGACGTGTAACCCCAAAAATAAAAGACCAGATTGTCTTGGTCTATCCTATTGTGAGGTACTGTCTGATATCTGATTGAGTAGTGAATCATGTCTATATTCATTAGAATATGGTAACAGAGCCGATGTTTATTTGCATGACATATAGAGATAAATTTTGCATACTCATCCTTATCATTGTATGATGTACCGCGTACCACTTAGTATTTTGATTGTTTGTTTTGTTCTCAACTTTGTGGAATGCGTACTATAATAATGATGTGGATTCATTGTTTTCAATGATGTGATCCATTGTGACTATGATGATTTTCCCCTATGGATAATGGAATTGCATGAAAAAGCACAGTTGTTTAACTAAAGCAATGTTTTCCAATGCCTTTTTGTAAATGATGACACAGCAAGGAGAATAATTATTTTTGTATATATTTTTCTTTTGGTCAGTTTGATGGGTTTTTTTAGTAGTGCTGGGGTTGTGGTGGGAATGGAGGCTTTAGAAGATCAGATTTTGCCAGCTGAAGACAAGACCATTATCAGCAGCATCCTTTTGTAGTGTAAGAAATCAAGTGAAGGGGGGATGGGGAACTCCGAGGAGACTTTTGTGGTATTACAAGTTTCTTTAGCTTAACACTTTGTCGAAGGAACAATGGTCAGCTTCTGATCTAGTTCTCTCTGATAGACATCCTGAACTCCAGAATCACATTTTCCCACATCTTAATTAATGGGTGAATACTTATCAATTTCTCCGTTCAGGTGGGCTCAATGCGCAAACCAAGCTCCTGTGATGAATAGCAGGGATTCTTTCCACTCACTACATTGACTGATGTGAGATTCATTGCAATCAGTGTCAGAGAGAGTAATGATGGATTGAAAAAAAAGACAACAATGTTTATTTTGATGTCTATAAGGTCTTAGTATAAGAAAAGTGTCAATAAAAGTTATAGAATTTAGTATTTACATGTCAGCATATCCAGATAAGTTAGGTATGATGTTTGGTGTTAAGGATTCTTGGTTGATCAACATAATAATGATTATAGAAATAATAACTTTTATTATCCACACAACATTCGATTGTTTTTAATTCTTAGATCACCAAAAAGAAATACCTACTGCTCGAAACATGTTATTGAAGGTTTGTATGCATCTCATGTTTACATATTCCACAAGTATATTTAACACAATTTTGAAAGAACCACTGCCCTAGATCTAATGTTTGAGATGTCACAAAAAAATACATAGAGCAATAAATGAGGATTTAAACTCACAGTAGATGATACAACACACATTTGAGTGGCCATTTATGCACTGTCATTCCCTGTCTTTCATAGAAAGGTAAAAACCTTTGCTTATGTAACTGTATATGCTCAAAATCACCATAAGTCATAATATGGGACATGGCGTTTTTCTGAATATGGCAATTGCAATAGTAGAAGAGATAATATATAAGTGAATTCTAAATAAGTTGGCAAATGCTAGGTTTGACTGGTTTAAGCTGTTTATTAGACAGCACAACATAAAGGTTTTAAGTAACAATGTAGCACTTTTTGTGGGGTTTTTTTGGTTTACTTTGAGATTTAATCAAGAAATATTTCAATGACCCATTGACATTTGCCCTGTGATATTCAGAGTGCATCAACTGGCTTTCATTCTTGTCATTCTGTTTTAGGACCAAGACTATAAGCCAAAAGCCATTTTTTATATGAAGGGAATGTTTTAATATGGGGAATAATGATTTAGATAGTTATTCAAGTTCTTGTTTCAACTAAGGCCTGTCGCAATGCCTAACCATTCTTTTTTTTTCTATTTATTCTATTTGTGTTTAATGAGTGTCATATTATATATATAATCTACACATAGATCAAACACTATTTAAATCATTTATGCCTTACATGCCCAAACATTATCCACCATTGTGTTATATATCTATATGTATGTATGTACACCATACTATGAAAAATGTATACCCTCAAATGAAAATACTGAATTTGGAGCCAATTGGCAATATGGTAAATGTACTCTTAAGTCAACCTATTGGGTGGATGTTGATAACAATTTAGTGCATCTTACATTATTCAGAGACTCCACTTCGACCTGACAAAATTACCTGAACTCTTTATGCTGTGCAAAGACTTGAGCAATTTGTTAGAATTCAAACAAAATAACAAAAGCAAAACTAACGAATATGACATTAGATCTATATACACATCTATTCTGATTTATTATTTTGACTTACCTTGTTGCAATTATACCAGGAGTATGGAAGAGCCTAGGTGTTCTAACAAGATGACTTACATTTGCTTCGTAGGTACAGTTGCACCCTCAAGGCTGTCAATGCCAGGTTTTCTTTTTACTGGCAGGGTTTGAGAGATAATCCTTTGTCTTGTCACATGGCCATGTTGATAGGGTCAAAAATAATGTCTTTCCCGCAGAACATTTGCACTGCACTTTGGCTTGTGACCATCAGATGGTTCTCTCAGGTAAGCCTCATAAGCGTGTGTCCCTAAACTATTAGTTTTTGTTTTGATGGTATTTTTCATCAATGAAAAGATTGCTCCACCCTTGGCTCAGTGAATATACACAGCAATACCTTCACATTCCCAGCCAGAGTGAGGTAAGAAGTGAAGAGCTTAGCCCACCACTGATCTAGTTTAAAGTCCTCAGAAGATGGGAGATCTGCCATATTGGGATATTTGGTGACTTCTGCTTTATGTAGGTCTTGGTCTATTTCCACTGAAGGGAAATAAGTGCAGAGTTGTTTCATCTCTGACACCGCAACAGAATGGCTTCTTACTACTGGGTCAAATGCTGATAGACATTCCAGAAACTTGTTGTTGTTTGGAAGTTTCTTCTGTATGTACGTTTCAGCACTGGAATAAGCTAATCGGAGAGTTCTCAAGAATGCCTTTCTGTCTTCACCTCTCATTTCTTCCAAGAGCCTGTTTGGTTTGCTACCCCTAAATACTTGGCTGAGTTAAAAGTACATCCTGGTATTTTTTTTCTTTATATTTTTTTTTCATATCTACTATCATTTTCACAAATTTGGTCAGGAAGTCTTTAAAGGTGTCAACCATGCCGTCATGCAGTTTTTGAACCATTGGTTTCTTGTGTTCAAATGTCAGTACAAACGTCCTAAATTAAATGATGGCAGAACAGACTCCACAACATGGCTTAAGGCCATTAGTTGTCCTCTTGTGAAATAGCTTTTCTATGATTCTCTTCTTCCTTGCCTTTCCAGCATTTCTCATTGTTTTTTGCCATGTAGCCTTCCCAGCACTGCCAGAATTCTTTTTTTTTCTGTCTCCTCTACTTTCATTGCCTTTATATAGATCATTCTCAGCCTTTGGCAAGAAGGCAGACTAGTACAAGTCAATTGAAGCAGAGTGGTAAAATTCTCTCTGTGTTGTCCAATAATGAGAGCCATCTGTGACTGACCCCCTCAAGTGGTGTCAAACTTCGCAAATCTAACAACTTAGAAAGCTTTTCCAGGTCCTCCGTAAGATCCGCATAGAATTTAAAATCATTGTGAATGTCATTTCGAAAAGACAGAAAAATGCTGTCAGGATCAAGTTTGTCAGAGAAACATTTAACGACGTTGTGAATGTGATGGTAGGTGTTTCCATCTATGTCAATCAGATGAGGGGCATCTGCCTTCATCGTTCGCTGAAAGCTGTTCTTATGTCCTCTCATGTATGCTGCAAAGTCAGCAAGGAGAGTGACAAGATTGCTCATTGGCATACCATCTTTTATTAACTGGTCATTTACTGATTGGTAGACTGTGTCAGCATTTACAATGATCATTTCAATGGCACAGTACAACTGTGTAACAGTTTCCTGTACGGCATCATTGTAGAAGCAAACAAGAAGTTTCAGGATCCTCTTCTGGTTGGCTTTGCTCATTGATTCATCAAGATAAGGGAAAACTTGTTTTCTCTCATTTTATGGCGCTGTTTCTTCTTCAAAACAACATTTACTCCATGAACAAGCTTGTGAAAGAAGCACTGGTTCTCTCAAAACGCAATTCATTCAGTACATTTGGATCTTTTGAAATTCTTGTGCAAGTTCTAAGAGTTTTGGGGCAAAGCTAAGGGACAGGTCATTCTCTACAATGAATTTGTAGCATAGAGCCTCATGGTGTGATTTGCGATCAGCAAGACTGACAGGAACTTTAGCAGGTTTGTCAGGGCTTGTAGAATTGGCTGTCACATTCTTATGGTTCTGCTGAAAATATGCTCTCAGAAGCTCCGTATGGTAAGGGTTTGGATTTGATTACATCGGTTGTGCAATCCGCTAATTTCTTTGCTGCTGTCATCACAGCGGGGAGGGAAGGTTTCTTCTAAAGCTTTCCAAGCTTTTACAAGATTTGTGTTTTTACTATGTCCAATCAGAGCTTTCTTACCACTGCTGCTATAATTGATATTGATCCTGCACAAAATGTACCAAGTCATGCCAGGTTCTTTGTCTTCCATATGAAACGGGAGAGAAATTCACTATTGTCATCCTTCACATCCATCCAACTCCAGTTGAATTTATTCTCCACTGACTTGTCTATGTCCTTCACATTTTCATGTACACCATGATCAATTAAGTCAACAGTGGCACTCATATTCGATGATAAGATGCTGGGTCTAGCATCTCATTGAGATTCTAGGCCTAGAATGACACTCCCACTTGTGCTGATTGCAGAAATTGAAACTTCGTCCAGTTCTTCAATCTCTATATCTAGTCTAGGATAAAAACTGAGCACTCTGTGAATCTTAGATCAGGTCTGCGAAACTTCCTCAATTAACTAGCTCTGTAAATTAAAATGTAAACCTTGAACAGTAGGAAAGACAAAACCCATTTGAAGTTCAAAGACAGGCTTGGCTGACTAAATCATGCCACATTTCTAGCTCACTAAGGCTTGGGTTAGCTAGCCCAAGCAGGAAGTTTGAAAAACAAAAGCAATCTTGGCCGCAAGCACTGTGCTGCTTTTCCACTGGAAGCCAAGGTCTAGGTCGCTTCGTTGAAGGAGTCGACAACTTTTCGCATTTTCTTTCCTGAAAATTATAATGTCGCAGACTTTGTGCATTTTCCTGGCAGAAAAAAATAAAATGAACGCTTGATCCAGATCCGAGGAAACCAATTTCTGGAAGGTGAAACAACCTTTTCTAGTTTCCAGAATACCAGAAATTTCCAGAAAAGTGGCACCTCAGATTATTATGGAATTTCAATATGCTCTGTGCCAGTTGTATTTTCTTTCCATCAGTGGAACACCCATGCATAAAAATAGTAATATGATTGTTACTCTAAATTTCTTAATTTTTGCGGTCTCTTAGAGGTTTGTTATTTGTTGTTGGGTTTTTTTGTTGTTTTTTGTATGTTTTGTTTTTGGGGTTGTTTTTGGAGGGGTGGGTGGAGGGGCTTTTTTGTGAGTGGATTTTATAGTTTTGTTTTGGGGATGGTTTTTGTTAGATTTACATCTAATTTTTAGTGTGTTTTGTTTTGGGTTTTTTGTTGTTTTTTTTAATGGGGAGGTGTCTTGTCATGATGGCATTTTACATTTGAATTAAATATGTGTGTATGTATGGAAAGAGGGAGAGGGGGCTGGGCGCTCATTTAAATGTAAAACCAGGCTTATGGTTGTTAGAAATGACATTTTGTTCCCTTTGCCAATAACATATAATACCTTAAACAAAACTTGCTGCTTGTTAGGTTCTAAAACAGGTACAATTCTTTGAACCGAGAAAAAAAAGTCATAACAAGCAAGTAGCCTACTCATTCACACTTCTTATGTTCTTTCCTTTGTATTATCTTGTCTGTGGCCCAACTGGGGTTCTGTAAAATCTCTATTTTTATCATTTATTATTGTAACAAACCCCACGCCTCTACTTGTGATGTTTCTTCATATTGCCAGTGAAATGTGTTTATGATTAAGAAATGCAAAAAATCAGATTCATTTCCCAAATGACACCCTACTAAATGTTGGTCATGTAAGCATTGCTTGACTCAACTCGTGTAGTGCTGTGCCAACTACATTTTCTCATAGGTAGTGCTGTACTGTGTTTAATTTTATTATTTGATACACTATATGTATCTATCTTTTTTACTTATATTAAAGGTTAACTGATTCCATCCATGATTTGTTCTTGGTGAGGACAGCTATTTTCTCTTGACCCCTTTCCACAATGGTAGTGAATCATTTTACAGCACAACAACCTCTAAATCATCCTTCCTATGCTATGTCCTATATCAAATTGTTATTAAACGATACAAGAATTTGAATTTGTACATATAGATGTGTTGGTTGTATACCACATCGAATTATTACACAGAAACCACACATCAAGAAAGATTATGACATAAGAATTTCAAGTTTGGATCTACATCAATTTTGCAAATTACTAAGCTCTCAGAAGCATCAGAAACAACAAAAAATAAGAAAAACATCTCCTTGGTATACATTTATAACGTAAAATTTATGAATAAAGCTGCAATCTTTTTACTGCACTCTAGATTTATACTGTATGCTCTGGTTGTGTTTTTTTTGTTGCAACTCGCTGTGCGACAACAACAGAGATATATTCTTCTCAATGATAAAATCAACTTCATTCTGGCAAAGGAATGCAAGAAGAGTTCCATGTATCTTTATTCTCTCCTTCTGAGTAGTTAAAAAGTAGAAAGATTATTTTAAAATTCAGACTTCCGTTTCCTATGTCACAGAGCCGCTGACAGCGGTCAAATGGATGGAACGGGAAAATCCAGAGCCGCTGTCAGTGGTTGAGTGGACGGAATCAGTTAATACCTGTACTAACAAGAGTGGGATTCTCTCAATAGCTTGAGAGTCGTAATTTTGTCATATGCCTATTGAACGAAGATCAACCATTGTTTTTATTGTTGTTCTTTTACCTTATCCTATTTCTTCAGTCTAAGCTAGCAGCTTTGGGTCAGAAAAAACATATTTCGTGGCCTTTTGGTCTAAGCCTTTGAAATACGCAATGTTACAGATGAATAGTATTTTATATATGTCATGGTTCAGTCCTTAAAAGTCCCTATACACCCAAAATAGCTTGTTAGGGCTATAGAAAGTCCTTAAAATTTATGAAAAGAACGAAAAGTCCTTAAAATGCTTTGGTCCATGTCACCGTGTGTTATGCACATGCTAAATCTAGTTTGAGTTTGCTACTTTAAACTTTGTGTTTGAAGCCCACATTTCTATAAATAGCTTGTCTTTTTTTCTTCGTTATCATTTGCATTCCTTGTGAACCATTGGATAATGGTACTAGTCTATTTGTTTGTCGTTTGTTTGTTTTTTATCTCAGTAGAATATATGATATATTCCTAATTGCTTACTTTGGATTCTCTAAGGGTTTCATTTCACTTCAAATTAAAGGTCCTGATATATGGTCCCCCTAAGTATTTTGTCATGTATGGGGGATAGCTAGAGATTTATTTAAGATTTTTGCCTTTGGGATAATCAACAACATTCTGTTTGTTCCTGTTTAAAATTTTGACTGGTTTCCCTTCAACTGTAAAAATATATTGTCCTTAGAATAAGCATGTACTTAAAACCCCTGTTGTGCATTGCTTACTTATGAAATCCATAGAAAAATCTTTTTCAACTAAAATAACAGGTATATGTATGTGCAATTTCAATGACAGGCTACATTTTCAATGATGAAAACATTGTTTAAGAGGTAAAAGGTTTGTATTGTTTTTAGGTAGTTCTCAAGATGCCCTGTACATTCACCATC
>JAOYNN010001154.1:0-19703 GCA_025770095.1 Goniobranchus kuniei | reverse complement strand
CTCTTCTATCATTATTGTACTGAGCCCTAAGAACATCCACCAAGGATGTACTTGGCCTAAATTTCAACAAATTAATCGATTAATCACTTACATAACTCACTGTCATTTTCGACAACTGTGTAAATCGTGCAGTGAAGCTTGAAAGTGAACACTTGCAAGTTGAATTTGATATTGATAGAATCTGCTCAGCTCTTTACATGCCCCATATAGATCAGGAAGATGCCGAATTTATGTGGACTGAATTCCCTATCCATAAGTTTCCTATCACATCTTGTTGGCGATAGAGGATTCGGATCTTTTGTAAGGCACAATGAAAACAGTAAGGTGGATTAGCGTTAAAATGGTGCATATTATTAGTATTAGGGCTGAAAGTACAATTTTAGTACACATGACATGGAAGTCGTAGGTAACAATACCTGCTATAGAGCTCCCTTCCCAAATAAGAAGAAAGTTAATTTTTGAGCAAGTTTTAATTTTTCACTCCACATTTCCATGTAATCCCAAGGGACATAACTGGTAAAATACAATTTGTTGCTTTTTGTTTATTGTTTATGTATTCTGCTGTGCTATATCCTTTCAGCGCCAAATTGTAAATGTTGTAGTAAAGGTACTGTATTATAGTGTAAATGAAGAGAAATTGAGATGACTTGGGAGTCTGTGAAGGAGGAATGAACAATGAAATTAATGGGGAATGAAAATGGATGGTTAAATGATTCAATGAACGGGAAGCGTTGCGCACAATTTTATTCAACTTTGATTTGTCCTCTACCGAGGAACTATTAAACCAAACTGTGATTGAAAAAGTTAGGACCTAATAATTAATTAATAATAACTAATTGGTTAATGCGTTTAGAAACAAAGGGACTGGTAAATTAACAAGAAAATTTAATTAGAAAGAAATGTTGAATGAGTGATTTGATGAAATAGTTCAAAAGCGAATCCATATGTAAGAGAACAATTGAAACGTCTAAATAATTTCTAAACAGCTAACCTATTTTATCATCTATTTCTATAACTCACACATGATTTCTTTTACCTTTCACATGGTCTTTACCTTTACATCTGTTTAGATTGTATGTATATTTCATGTTAGTGCGTATATTATTTATCTTTTAATGTTAAAATGTCCTTTATTTCAAGGCACGAGGACAAATTTCCCTCCGGGAAATTGAATTGAATTAAAAAGATCCAGATAGCAAGTGACCCCCAATAGTACTTTTAAGTCATGCAAGGCACCGGAATGGGGGATAGCCATTGAATAACGCCTACTTCCCTCTTCTAACAAATGTCTCTTCTTTGAATAGAGAGCCTGACAGAAGAAGACAGACGAGAGAAGATGCTCTCGGAAAGCTATGTTTCTTTCACTCAAGACAAAAGCAAAGCATCTCAACTAACGTTTTTTGTGCCATTAGTCGTAATGTTTTCCACACCTAGCATCTACAGCGTTCAGGATACTTCTTTAACGCGAAACTCAATAATCGTTCATCGATATAATGAAGACAGAATAACACTTTTCTTCTGCATTTCAACTGAAATATTCAGATGGATTGTAAAATTATTTCCTCCGACAGTGAATTCGAGGGGGCTTCTCCATAATGAAAGAAGACACCTATCATTCAGTGACGTAAAAGTCGACGAAGGTAGCACTGTTTCCCTAGTTACATCTTCTGTGATTCATGTTTCCTGTGCTTAGCCCGAAGAGCATCCAAACAAAGATGTACTTGACTTAATTTCAGCCAGGTTAAAATTGTGGTGTGCTATTGTTGAGTAAATCACAGGAAAAATGTAAAATAAAAGAATTAGAAGTACTCAACTATAAAGACGGGACAATAGACGTGATATTTCGGGTATCACCCTTCGATAGATACCATAAAGTTACAAACAGACAAAAGATTACGCTAGCATGAATAATGAGGGGGGGGGGATTAATAGAAACCCGAACAAGAAAAACACCAAATCTAGAGATAAAAAGAACAGAGAAATAAGAAAAAGCTTACCTTCAAAGGCCGGAACAAAATAAAGATGTTCCAAACTAGATAAATTTTAGAATGTTAGTATACGGCCTAGTCTCTCCCCTCCCCTCATTATTCATGTTAGTTTAATCTTTTTGTCTGTTTTCACTTTATGGTGTCTGACGATGGGTGAAACCCGAAACGTCAAGTCTTTTGTCCTGTCTTTATAGTTGAGTAATTCTAATTCTTTTAATTTCAGCCAATCAATCGTTGTTTTTGACAACAACCTCCACTTACAGTGTACATCGTACAAAGCGGGCTTGATTCTGAACGCTTGCATCCTCAATCTGATAGAATCTGCACAGTTGTTAACATTTCTCTTAAAGATTAGGAAGATACCGGTAATTAGTGTGGACAAAATTTCCTCACCATCAAGTTTCCTACCACATCCTGGTGGCGATGGTAGATTCGGATCTTTTGAAAAGGGCAATGAAAATATTATGAGGAATTAGCGGTAGCATTGGAGAAATTAGGTTTGAAAGCACGATGTTTGGTACAAATGACCTGGAATCATAGGTAATGATATCTGCTATAGAACCACATTCACAAGTAACTAGAAAATTTGTTATGGCACAACTGTATTACCTTTCCTTATTTAGTTGCATATTAAACTAAGGGACACAACCGGTAAAAATTAGCTTGTTGCCTTTCACTCATACAAAGAAACGGTTATCGCCGCGTTTGTTACGTTTGTTCCTCACTCCATCCATCCCCCCCCCCCATGGCATTGGCATCTATAAACATATTCAGGATTATTGTTTAAGGCAGAAATACAATAGATGATTCTTACAATGAAGAAAGAATAGCACTTATGCACTTTTGTCAATTTTCAGCTTAAATATTTGCATTGCAAGATTCTTTTACTTTTAATCAGTTACTCCCATTGTAGGTTCAACGGGGCTTCTCCAGCTGGAAAGAAGACACTTAACCATCAATCATGTATGAGTCAACAAAGGTAGGACTGTGGTTCCTTGTTTTATCATGTGTCTAGCTACAACCTCTATCATTTGTGTTTCCTCTATTGAGCCTTAAGAGCATCCACAAAGGATGTTTTTGACTTAATTTTAATCAATCAATTAATCTCTAACTTAAAATGATTGTTTTCAACAACTACTTCCTCAACTCTGTAAATCGTGCAGTGCAGGCTTGATCGTGAACACTTGCATCTTGAATCTGATAGAATCTGCTCGGCTCTTTACACACCCCTTATGGATCGGGAAGATACCGTTATAAAGTGGACAGAATTTTCTTCCATCAATTTTTCTGACACATTCGGAGGCGATGGTGGATTCAGATCTTTTGTAAGGCTGAATGAAACCAAATGACCAGCTTGATAAACTGCTGATAGCTTTATAAGACTGTAGGAGACCCTCAGATGTCAAAAAAAAAAAAAAAAAAAAAGCGACCGATAAAGCTGCATTGCAGATTTGTGTGTATTGATTTTTATTTTTAAGGGTACACTTAAGCTTTTCACAGAGGCCTTGTTTTACAGTTGAACATTGCATCGACACTCACAAAAAAGTAGAAAGTTAGCATAATTTCAAATGTAGCTTTCCCTATTCATGTCAATAAAAATAAAGGGACATAACCGCTAAAATGCAGCTTGTTGCTTTTCACTCCTTAGAAATGTAAAGCATCTGAACTATCTTTTTTCCCTCCTAGCAGGACTGTTCTTTACAGCAAAACTACAACAGTTGACTGATAATATGAAGAAAGAATTGCTATTTTTTTTCTTTTCAATTGAAATACTGGGATTGCAAAATTCTTTTACTTTTAATTATTTACTTCCATTGAGAGTTAGAGGAGGCTTCTCCACCTCGACAGAAGACATCCATGAATGACATAAGAGTCGACTACGGTAGCTCTATTTTTATTGTTTTATCTTCGGTCTAGCTACTCTTTCAATCATTCCTGTGCTGAACACTAAGAACATTCTGAAAGGATGTACTGGACTCCGTTTCAATCAATCAATCAGTTAAGCTCCTACTTAAAAATGATCATTTTCGACCACTACTTCCACAGTGCATGTTTGACCGTGAACACTTGCATCTTGAACCTGATAGAATCTGCTCCGCTCTTTACACCTACTAATAATATGTGAAGATACGGGTAATTAATATGTTTAATGAAGTTTCCTGCCACATCCAGGAGGCCATGTTGGATTCAGATCTTTTGTAAAGCTCAATGAAGACAAATGACCAGCTTGATAAGCTAAGCAGCTGGCATTATAATACTGTAGGAGATGATCAGATGTCGAAAAAATAATGCGATTGCGAAAGCTAAGTAACAGTTGTGTGTTTGTGTGTATTGATATGATTTTTGTTTTGATATTTTTTGTTTGTTGTTTTTAAGGGGACACTTGACTCGTCGCAGAAGCCTTGTCGCACAGTTGAAAGTTGCATGACCATTAACAAATGACTGACTTTGGAGACGACTAAGATAGCACTGTTTCTTTGTTTCATCGTCTGTCTGGCTACATCTTCTATGATTCATGGTTCCTGTGCTGAGCCCTACAGCATCGGCAAATGATGTACTTGACTTAATTTCAATCAATCAATAAATCCCTCTTCCTGAAAAATGATCATTTTCGACAACTACCTCTGTAAGTCGTGCATGGCAAGCTTGAACTTGATCGAATATTTTCATCTTAAATCTGATAGAATCTGCCGAACTCTTTACACGCTACTTATTCGAGAAGATCAGAATGTCCTCCTCATCGAGGTTTCTTTCACATGCAGGTGGCGATCTTGTTTTTGGATCTTTTGTAAGGCGCAGTGAAAATTGTTGAGAGAATCAGCGTTAACATTGTGAAAATTACAGTTGGTAGTACAATTTTTGGTACACATGATCTAAATGTCATAGGTAACAATACCTGTTATAGAACTACATACACAAATGAGTAGAAAGTTGCTTTTGGAGCAACTCAATTTTTCACTATTCATCGTCATGTAAAATCAAGGGGCATAAGCGGTAAAATTTCCGAGGGCACAAATGGCTCAATTGTTTAGGGGTCAGCTTTTGATCGGGAGGCGCTGTGTTCGATTCCCGCCTGCAAGTATTTGTGTGTTGTTGTCTTTTTACTGTAAGCAAGAAAATTTACCCGAATTGCTTCACCTATCTCATATGTTAAATGAGTACCTAGGCTGATACTGTTTCGCTGAATGTACTAGACTTTACTGTATACTCCCAGCCCAGGGGGTATCCTTGGTAAGCGATAAAGTATTGTTCAGCGCTTTGAGATTGTTCGTAGAACGGTGGAAATTGTAATATTATTAATGCAATCTTTAAAATACACCTTGTTTCCTTTCACTCATTGGAAATGCAATGTATCTGAACTAATGATGTTTGTGTGAGTGTGTGTGAGTGTATGTGTGTGTGTGTGTTATTATTTGTTATTTTGTTCCCGCAGTACATCTAAAAACGATAGGGATTATTCTTTAAGGCAAAACTACAATAGTTGACTGATACAATGATGAAAGGATAGCATTTTATTTCTTATCTTAAACTTAGATATTCCGATTGCAAACTCCCTTTCACTGTTTAATCATTTACTTCTATCGTGGGTTCGAAAGAAAACACCTATCTATGAATGACGGAAGAGTTGTCTAGGGTAACACTGTTTTCCTACATTGCGTTTCAAAATTCAAAGTCAGGTATTGAGGCGTATATCTTCAAAACTATACAGCGGATTGAACTGAAATTTTGTGTATGAGTCTGGAGTGACCATGACCAAACGAAAATCATATTTTCAAATTTTTATCTAGCATAATTAACGATGTTTTTTTCTATGAGAGCTACATGAAATACTCAAGATGGTTGAATGTGCAATATTTTTATGATTTACATTAAAACAATTTCATTCATTCGCATATCCAATGAAACCCAAAGAAAAATGCTAGAATAAAACTACAGTTGTTGTATTTTCTTTGGGATCTAGAGTAGCATGTGGCTACGAGTTGTTTTATAGGCAAAAGAACATGAAGTAGATCTATTATAAATTGAGATAAAAGTGCATAATATAGTTTTCGAAGCCTACTCTCAAACCCGAAGGCGTCGTCACGTTTTGAGTTGCGTCAAGATTCCTTACTGTAGATAATTGAAATGTTGACATTTTGTCAGCTCGACATTTTTAATATGGGACAAATAAACAAATTTATCAAATAAAGCCTATTTTGAACTGCAAAAATCTTTTCTTTGGTCATGGATACATCAAACCACCACACAAAGTTTCAGAAAGATTAAAAAGAGGGTTTTGGAGATATAGACGTTTCTCTGTGGCTCTAAATTTTGAAACGGACTTGTGAGATGTACAGTAGTACAGAGTTAAATAAAAGCCTCTTGATCCTTCCTGTGTTGCAGAATGCATAAGAAATTTGGTTTCATTCTAGTCAAACACATAAATACACGTACTGAAAACTTCACGCAAAATCCCTTTTTTTCTGTCTGTATATGATGACAATTACTGAGACAACTGTTAAGACTCAAGATGCAGCCCCAGAACTTTTTGTTGAAAATACAAATTATGTAATTGCATCAACATTGACACTTCATTCAAAAGGATTCCAACTATATAATGGAATACAATCTGTAATAAAATATATATCATATTGTAAAAACATTCTTTCAACTGTCTCTTCTACCGTTACGAAAAGAACAACCAAAACGGAAACAATCTTCAAGATATACCACATCAATTCCATTTAGCGAATGTAGAGAATGAAAACTTACATCAATAGAATGGGGCTCAAACTCATCGCCTACTCTGTATAAAGGAATTTCCTGGGACGAAGAAAGATAGTCAATGAGAATTTATTTCTGAGTCTTTTGAATATGAATTATGAATACAAAACTCAAACTTCAGTTCTCTTTCATCTACATGTTCTATTCGATTTTCTTTTTATAAATAAATACCTTAGAAAACAGAAATGAGGAGAATGATTACTAGAACAGCATTCAAAATTGAGCAACGTAACTCAATTTTTATGTCTGTAGTAAGTAAGAACAAAGGAAACGCTATCAATAATGTGGAAATATGAACATGAAAACACCAAAATGCCTTAAAAAGAGAATAATGCATACAAACTGATACCTCACCTTTGCATTCCACTTTTCATAAGGGTAGACTTCGAGGTAATTTCTAGCAATGATCATCAAACCCTGAGCAGAAAACTGAAATAGAAATGTTTCTTATTCAATTTTCTGTTCTCATGGATAAGATAAGTGATATCTGCCAAATGATGAAGTAAATAGGCAGTCTTGAAAATTGTTTTTATGCTTTTCAATCACAAATAAGTAAATTTCAAGATGTAAATTGAAACAAAATGCCCACCAAATTCTTTTAAAAATCAAATAAGAGATAAGACAGCAATGGATTACTTAAATTCAGACTTACCTTTTCACCTGAAATATCAATTTCCACAACCGTCTCATGACCTTGAGCATCCAAAGACAGACAGGCCAAAAAGTGTCGCACAATAAATTCATATACTTTCCTTTCATTTCCCTGAAGAAAAAAAAAAGCCACCACAATATATCTTTATATTGTTCTTCTTTGTATCATTTCATTAAAATAAAAGTGTGCCGTAGGATAGAATTTATTATGTAATAAGGTGAATGATGCATCATCTCTAATAGCATACATCTATTATACTTGTTAAGGGAATCATATCTCATCCCTTCCCTTTGGCATTTGGTTATGGAGATAAAATCATACCATAAATTATATTCAATAACAAAAATGTACAGAATAGTTATGACCATGGATATAAAAAGGCAAGAAAATTCTGGTGTATGCACAGAAAAATTGCGCAAACCATTGCATATTGCAAACACGTTAATCTTAACATGAGTCGACTTAAATTTAACTTGATTCCATTATTTTTAAATCCCTTGGGTGTATTGACTAAAGAAAGCTAATTTTTACCTGCAGACCATCAGTGTATTTAAGTGGATGGATGGGAGGATGGGCCTTGTCTGTTTTTGAACCATTCCTGGGATTTGGACTATTTTCTAAAACCTGCTGAGCAAACCCTGAAAATTGATTCCACAAGAGACAATGTGTTACAATCAGATTAAATGGGTATTATTCAAAAACAATGTAACTGAGGTAATCAATTTATTATGTTTATAAAGTGAAAATGCTATTTACTGCAGGTAAATAAAAAGCAAAGAACAATTGTGCAGCTGAAAAGAAATTTTGATATCAGCAAGAGTTTTATTCCAAATATGAAAGTAATTATGATAAAAAACAAACATTTTCTTTGCTTATATTAAATATATTAGCATAAGAGACTTACCTCCCCAATCTGGATCTCTCGTTTGCTCTTGCACCAAACTGACAAAGTCCATCTCCTTTGGGAAGATGTTAGTTTCTGTACGTGGGTAACTTATAAATCCCTGTGTATAGAGTTTTTCAGCAATTTTCATAGTTTCCTTTGCACCGATTTTCAACTTTCGAGCAGAAAGTTTCTCTAGTTCCTTGACAAGAGATGTGAAGGTCACTGATTAAATATTCATTCAAAAAGCACACAGAAAGCCGCAGCAAAATTCGAATTAAGAATATATACATGCATCATTCTGGTGTATCATAGATTAAATACATTATTAATTCTGGCTAGGAGACTTTTACTTTAAAGAAATCAAGAACCATAAGCATAAAATGAATATAAAGTAAACAAAAAGCAGCAAACATATCAGATGAAAGGTACAAAGTTATATCAGCAAGAAAAAAACCCAAAACAAAAAAACACAACAAAACTCCCAAGATAGTAACAAAAGCTTCACTTTCATTCTGAGTTCGAATCTGGAATGTGCCATGGTGCCATTTAGTCGTTCGGAAAGGCTATTTAAACACATTTTCCTCACCCCATTCAGGTGTCATTGAGTACCCGACCACAGGCACAGGAGGATCTTGTCAGTATGCTAGAACAAGTGGGCCTGTAAAATGGCTGCATCTCTGTATACTCCACATGAAGCTGAGAAGGTAATTGTATTGTTTAGAAAAAGGCCTGTCGGGGAACACTTGCACAGCGCTTCGAGCACATACTGGATTAAGCACTATATAAAAGCTATATTTAAAGACTATCCATCCAACTGAACATCATACGACCAAAGACAATCAACCAATCTTTTGAAAGAGAAAAGTAAATGTGTTCCTGAATAATAATATTGATTTCAGATAAAAATTTACATTGGTCCAGAAAATGCAACTTCAGCTTATAAAACATCTATATCAACAATATGGTTGACATCCGAATATTATTACGAAGGAGATTAATCTATCTTAAATTAATGTCATATTGTCTAATTCATCAAGGGATGGGGCAAACCATAGTATATTAGAAATTCCCTAAGTTTTTGTATTACACAATGCATCAATGTGCCACAAATGAGAATCTAGTACAAAATTGAAGGGATTACATTAATTTTTTAAAATGAAAATAACACACACAAAAAAAAAAACCCAAAACCCCAGAAAACAAAAAATCCTACAAGAAAATCCCAAAAACTTAACCAAAGACAAAACTTTAATGTTATGGAAATGTCTTTTATCCTCCCTTACCACAGTGTCTAAAGCTTGAGGCCTCCATTTGCTTTTACTTTTGCTCCTGATATCAACAACTCTGGCAACAGGATTCTAAGAGAAACAAAATGAAAGAATACAATGGCATATCCCTGACCTACATACATTTTTCATCACGAGATATAACAAAAGCTCAAAGGCATAACATCTCAAAGTTTGATTGACAATTCTGCTTATGGTTTGCTTTAAAAATTGCAAGCATATAGCCCTTTGACGCATACTGACTAAAAGATGCTTAATTTAATCCAGACACAATGCTCATGATAAAAAAAGAAGCAACATACTAGCACTCACCTCAGTGCAATGATCAAAAAGAACTTGGCATGCTTGGAAATTGAAGAGACGATTTCTGAGGAATTACGTTGTAATACAGTGCATCAAACGTTTTGCTATTGAGAACATTCAATTCATATTTGAACAAAAATTAAACCTCTTCATCCTATTTTGGCTATTGAGAACATTCATCAATTCAAATTTGAACAAAAATTAAACCTCTTCGTCATATTTTCAGCTACTCCACACCAAAGCAGCTATCTTACATATGGGCAAATAGCAACTGTTTTTGTAAGCTAAAAAAAAATACTGAACTGAGGCTTGAAAGTTTAAAAAAATGTGACAGTACTTAAAGTAGCTATTTATCATAAAACTCTTGCTCAAATGAATAGTTACATCAAACATTTTAAAAAATGAAGAAAGTTTAATTCCTAAGTATGAAATGAGAACAAAGGCATTCATAATTACCTATTCCAGCTGAATTCAGCAGGAACACCATCATGGTGATGAGAAACTGTATTTGAAAATTTTAAAAATAAGAAAATTATAACACTATGTATAATTTTTCGAGGAAAACAATGTTGACAAATCAAAAGGCGGGTCCATTCAGATTCTCTCCCAATTATGTACATCACATAGATGTCATAAAACATGCAAAACATTGTTTTAATGCACTGTAATTTAAAACAAAACAAACATAGTCATGTAGAAAAATGGTTGTCAGATCTGCTTGAGGCTAGCAAAAGCCTTTGTGAAACCGTGAAAGTAAAAAATAAAAAATAACCTCTAAAATATTGGGGGGGAAAAAACATCACAAGATTGTATAACATTTTTGCACAGCTCCTCTTGAGTAGAGATAATTCACAAAGCAAAGAAAAAAAAAAAAAAAGCAGCGACTACTTCTGCGAAGAAAATTGGTCTTTTCAACAGTATAAAATAAGTTTTGTGACTAAAGGGTTACATTTGATGTCAAAAAAGGTCAATTAAATCACCCTTATAAACGTTAAGATTTTCCGTCTATTTCGAGCCAAATCTTCTTTATATGCTAATTGCCGAATGCCACCAATAAGTGCCTAACAATCACATTGTATGGATAGGGCACCGACACCACCAATGGAAGCAAGTGGCATCAAAACCTCATAAAATATTTGTCTGTTTGAAACAATTATACCATGGCATCTCTAACAGAGAGGAGAATTCCATTTCACTCTTCAAAATCACATTTTTATGAAGCCCCCAGCCAATTAATTTAGCCTAACGTCTTTGCTGCGGTCTTTCAGGATGGTGGCACCCATAAGAAGTATGAACTGTTTTATGTCCTATGAATCTGTCAAAGTAACCATTGTGATATTGTCCGGATTATATGTTATGATTGTCAAAAAATTTCAACTGATGAATAAATTGTGACTTCATCAATTTTGTTATACTAGTTGGTTATATCCTGTAATTAAAATCGATTGTCTCCAGCACCGACTGGAGGTTTCTTGTATGAATAACTGAGTATTTGAGGCAGCCGATGTCGTAATCTGTAAACGTTATGTGGATGAGAATTAACCTCTTCTCTGTGTATGATTGCAATGGTGTTTTCAAGTTACCATTTTTCTACAATTTCTAGAACTTTTGGCCTCCCAGTAAGATAACTGAATCCATAGAATGTGCTCCATTTGAAACTTATTTCTCAATAACAAGAAGACCTTATCGTGGGCAAGGGCACATGTTGTCATAAACATTACTCCTAGTAGGTGGACTTGATGAATTCATGGTCCGAGTAATGTTTACAATGCTGTGGTGCCAAAATCAAAGTTAATTGTGTATGAATGTACCTATGGCAGTGTGAAATTAGTCTCTAATTATTATTATCATTATTATTATTATTATTATATTTGTCTGCACAAGCACCAGGAGAGTTTGTTGTCCAATAACGGACATTTTCTTTGCTATACAACATTCAGCAGAAAAGGAAACAATAAGCTCAGGCAAATGGCATAAGTAAATTTTTTTATCAAAAATTACACTATGCATTACCTTTAATTTTCCAAAACGGTTCAGGTACAAACTCTTGAACTTGCTTATAACGTTCCACAACAAAACCTAAGGTAGGAAATTGACAGCTGCCATAACTGACAAGTTGCTCTGCTAGAGCCTCAGGAAATATACGCTGAAGTCTCATAGTTTGGAAACGAGTGAATGCAGCACCTTAAAAGTTAAAAAGAAAAATAAAGCAAGACACTCACTGAATAATGTAACCAATATGTGAATAACAAGAGGAAAAAATACCCCTAGCCTAACACTGAATGATCAATAACTTTAAGCACTGGGAATGTTTAAAAGCATGGAAACATCTACAAAATGTAATGAAAATCCCATACATAACACTTTACATCCAGAAGAAACCCACATCAAATTGAGGACAGGCACTTTACACAGAATTTCGTGGCCAACTTTCTAAGCATGCAGATTAAACCTTTGTGTAATGATTGATAAACTTCGTTGTTAAAATAAAAACTATTAATAAATATGAGCAATACTATAAAAAAAAACTTATTGATAAGTCATTAAGATGCAGAAAAACTTGATGAAAAATCTCCAGAACAACAATGTGGGAATGACAAAACAATATAATGAAATGAAAGAATGCCTTTCATGCACAAATCACGATTATATTATTATTTATCCTGAACGAATGACTGTATTCAATATGTATAATACTGTGGTACCTATTCTCAAGTCCAGCTCCTGTCGAACATCAACAGCATCATTAATCCTCTGATCAGGTGGTCCTAAATTGTTCAATGCACGACCCACTGCTCTAGATTTGAAAGACAGGGAGTATAGTACCTTGTGAAAGAATATTGAAAGACAGAAATTGCCTTAAATTCATTTCAGTAACAATAGTTTGTTTCTCCCAAAGCCTTACCATATCATATAAAGATAAAGATATAGAAAAGGGACACTTGATTCACATAATTATCTCTCTGCAGCAGCACATAGTTTCAGACATAACTTTCCAGGTGAATTTCCTGTCTGGTTCTTTGTCAGCTATCATTTTCCAATGATCCATGCATTATAACTGCAAAACATTAACATAACAGAGAATGAAACCACTTACTGAGGGGTTATCTCTGAAAAGATTGCTCTGTACACTTTGATATTTGGTTTTACTGAAAGACAATATTGAAACAGAGCAAATTTTAAGTGGATCGTAAGTGAACTTTCAAATAAAAAATCTAGGAACATTATACTTTAGAAAAATTTAAAATTCTGATAATCATTCACTAAGATAATACAGATTTGCCTGATTTTTAAACTGGGAAGCTGGGAGTATTCAAAAGCCTGATCTATTTCCAGATTTAAACTAGTTTAAAGGACTGGCATGCAATATGGTGGAATTCAATATAATCATGGTTGTGACTCAGCAATAGCACATTTAGCAATGGCATGGAAATAAATGACTTCAAATAAATGACTTAGTCTGGCGTACGACTCTCTATATGCCGCCAGCCTTAACGAGTGACGCATGGTGTACAACTTTATCGACTTTCTCTGTATACCGCCAGCCTTAATGAGTGAAGCATGGCGTACGACTTTCTCTGTGTGCCGCCAGCCTAAGTGGTAATAGGTGATTTGGTCTGACACAAAACAATGATTCAATCCTGTTTCTATCCATCAGAGACTTTCTGGAATTGGTGACAGGATTTGGCAAGATGTCAATGAATCAAGAGCTTACTTTCCATCTTCACGATGAACTGACGTTGTGACCCATAGTAATGTATTAGGCTCATGAAAACGCATTCTGTTCACACCCACATAATCGATCCAATTCATTATCTAAAATCTTGGGCCCAGATTATTTCCAATTGTTTTTTGAGGAGCATACGAGGTTTTTGCTTCCTTCTCATTAGCAAGGGACAAAAGCATCTGAACAATCAAATTGCACCTTTCAAAATCACCTCAACTTGATCACAAGAATGACTCTGTGCTTTTAATTCATCACTCTTTCCACCATCTTTATGTTGACCACTGGAATTGCAAGAATAAAATTCCGATTGCATTTACCATGTGGCCTGGAGTAAACTGAAATCCAAAGTCTGCTTACAATGCTAAATCTAGTACAACAGATTTTGTCATGAGAGCAGCTCCAATACATGCAAATGTAAGACTCTACAAGAATGTCACAAAAATCAAGATATATGGAAAGGATTTTCAATCATTACCTGCTTGACAAACGTCAATAATTTCAAAACCAATATTTTCTCCTTCTCTATCACAATCAGTCCAAATGATCAGCGTCTGACAGCCTTTGATTTCCCTTTCCAATGTTCTCTTATGAATAAAATCAGAATCAAAGCAGAGAGTTAATGTTTCCAATGAAAAGAGTTTCATTACATGAAATGTCTAGAGCTACAAAAAACTATGTTGGGATTTATTATTTTATTTGTCTGAATATGTTACAACTTTTGCCTTTTTTACACTGTTTTCTTCACTGAGGAAAATTTCTTCAGCCTTTCTTTCAGGGAAAAGTAACAATAAAATATGTATAATCCTTCTAATAAGATTTCATCATCAGCATAAAAAGCAGATGACTCTACATGTATTTTAAAAAGTTTTTGTTCACAAAGCTATGCCTCTGTTGATGAGAAATACTGTTACTAGTAGTATGGTATTGCTGTTTATCCTGTGGGTATTTTCTAGCTTTGTGATCTATTACTCACTTACTTACCATGTAGAAAACACGTTTTCTAATTATCTTTAAAATTTGTGGAAGGCAGTAGAGTAGTAATCCAAATTCATTCAATGTGGTTCAGGAACCCTCTCTAAAAGAAATTCTTTTCCTACTGATATTTTTTAAACATCCATACACTGACTAAAGGCCACTCAATTTCAATTTTTACACATATATTGCAATTCAAGAATAATTCCAGCGAAGGACATGTTTTCATCAAGAGGTGAACATTGAATCAAATCTAGGTACCTTAATATCAATGAAATTCTCGCTGCAGTGCTTTTCAACAGGAAGCATAAAAAGGTCAACAGGGTTGCAGGTGTTCCTGTGAGAGAGCAGATAAATGTCTTTTTCTTGCTTGATTTATTTTTTTTAATTAACAGTAATACAAGCATTTTATATTGCAAAAAAGACTGATTTCAAAACAAAAAGAACTAAAAAACCATCATATCATCAATAAAAAAAACAACAACAAACAAAACAAAAACATACAAAACCAAAGAAAAAACAAACAAAAAAACATCAAAACAACAACAAACAAACAAATTAACAAAGTGAGGTATGATTTTAAAGCAATTTTAGTTCTAGCTCACAGATATTTTACAAATTAAAGCAAAGAATCAAGTCAAACTACAGCTTCATTGTGTTTATTTTAAAATTCATATAGAAATCAAGCTAGAGGGACAGAATGTTCCTGAGAAGATGTAACAGTGATGGTTTGAAGAATTTTAAAAAAGTTTCGGGTTGTCTGACAAACAGTGTTTTCTTCAGCCTGGTCCAGGGGACTCTTCGGGCCCACAGGACACATTTGAGGGGGCGTTTTGGTCAAGGAAAGGGGGCCCTTACTTTAACAAGGTGTTTTCACCTTCACCCTTACTATTCTAACAAAAATAAAGAGAGAAGAACAGAACAGAAGTGACATAACATCCTAACTAAGCAAAGTTCTTCTCACCTTAAAGGTTTTATTGCTGCAATCTGACTCATTTGCTTTAATCTAAGCCGACTTCTTTGCAGCCAAAGCTCTCCCAGACTTTTTGCACTATTCCTCCTTTTAGGGTCAGGATCAATATCTAAAGCCTTTGTGTTCATGTTTTTTAGCGCACTTCGAAGAGCCCTTGCATCTTTGCCCAGTGCGCCTTTTGATATTTTGGTGTGAAAAAAGGCGCAAGGGAGCAGCGCTTTAGAGAAAGCACTGGACAAAATTGTTGTTTTACATCCTGTTTCAAAAATTCTTCTTTCCAACTAAGCCTTTTATTATTTTATTTGGTAGATCATCAGAAAGCACAAATGAAGTCATACACAGCTATTTCTTAAAAACATTACCATTCATCTGAGACCACTTTAAAAAATTATATAAATCTGTAAGGTTGAAAAAAAAAAGTAGTTATGGGCTGATTGTTTTACATAAACATGAATAAGTCTGCTAAACTTGCTTTTCCATTACCCTGTTAGCCTGCATAAAATGGGAAATATAAATCTAAAAAACAGGAGAACAATTCTTACACATAACTGACACCGATGGGTGCTATTGTAAAATTCTGAAAACCTTGAAACTGTTCGTGACACTGCCTGAAAGTGATTTTTCACTTGATTACCTTATAATGCTTTTGTGGATACCCATATGTAGTATCATGAAAAATAACTGACAAAAGTGAGAATGATCGTTATTAGTCTCATTAGAGTTGTAGACAAGACATCATTAAAGAGAGATATATATTTCGCAAGTGACATTGCCAATTTTTTCCAATCGTCAGATGTGAATTGAATTCAGGATTGTCATTTAATTATGTAGAGTGCAGTGAGTTGATTGGTAAAACATGTATGCGAGTACCTAAAATTCAGTATTTTAGCCCTATAAAACAAAGTACGAAGGTATGGCAAGGAAAAGATTTCTCAATTTACACTTTATAATAAATCTATAATCATACTTTAGCATCAGTGGATATACCCATTGGCAGATTATTTTCATTCTTTGTGGTTTTAAGCATTTTAATGAAATTGGGACAGAAATCAGTTAAAACTTTTAAAACTTGATATGTTGTTAATGAGTCTACCTAATGGGATTTTAAGTACAAAAATCTAATTTTAGCCACTGATGCCCTTGAGCAATTAACTATCTTAGCTAGGTAATAGAATGTAAAATCATTAAAAACGTTAAGATGTTTCTTACCATTTCTTAAAATTGCCTGCAAAATCAAGAGTCAGCAAATGGCCGGAGACTGAGGTCATGATCATGTTCACTTGTTGATTAAAAAGCCTGCTTTCAAACTCATAAATCTTATTAAACTTTGATAAGCCTTCCCTCTGGAGAAAGAAAAAGATTAAGATTTATGAAACGATATACAATAATCTATAAACCTGATGACATTTGAAAACATAATAGTCTCATAAACTTCTGCGGTGAGAGGGGAATTGGGAAGGAAAGTATACATTTTGCTCTGATTTGATATCTTTATTTGATCCAGACCTGCAAACAGCCAATGACAAAATTGTCTGAACTCCACATCCCTCACACACATAGTAGATACGACCAAAACAGTAATCATGTAAATTAAAAATAACCTACAAATCTAGATCTAGAAAGCTAGAACTTAATCTAGATTCTAGAAAGGCCTGGATCTAGATTTCTAATCTAGATAGATCGACTATTCTTTCTCTATAATAGGCCTTGGCTAGGCCTATATATAAATCTAGGTAGATTAGATCTAGGAAAGATTCTATATTATATATACATATATATATATATCTTGACAGTCACAGAAATACAGACTCTAGATCTAGAATCTAAAGGTAATCAAGATCTTACGATCTAGATCTAGTCTAGAGTAGGCCTATAAATGAATATTTAAATAGAATTATAGTAGATTCTGCCCATAAGCACGCCGTGCAAGGGCACGATCTCAGCAAGAGCACGCTCTCGGGCTCTTGACGGAATTTTTACTATATAATTGGCATGCCTATAAGCACGGTCATGTCGGACAAGCGCACGCTCTGCTGGTCATAAAACTGACAAAACGGTAATTAAATTTTGGTAAACACAGATTAGCGTATAACAAAAGCGATGTAAATTGTAAATACGTGTGAATGAATGGCCACGGGCTATGGACCATAACAAATGACGAACAACACACTTGTAGTACGGTAGGACACTCACACTAACAATGGAGTGTCTAGGCATGATACGCAACAGGTGATGACAAGGGACGTGGTGTGAATGAGAGACTGTCTGGAATAGGGCCTCGCGACGATCAACGCCTTTAATGTGATCCGACAATCCGTCGACAAAGAAGGCAGACATAGAAAAGCAATCTTGGCAGTCAGCCGTGTCATTGTTTTATGACTTCTGTTTATACTATGATTCAATCATCTTTTCAACGTCGCCCACTCTTCGTCCATTGCTTTCTAATCTAGTTTGCCCAACCCCGTCCGTCAGTGTCAATGACTGTTCTTTCACTATCACTCTATTACCCATCGTTACTGCAACTTCTTTGTCGACAAAAGATACCCAAAGAGTGCGACTCAAAAATAGTCTAGAGAAGCAATTGGTAAAATACGACTCTGGTCTCCCAACTATCGGCCCTCGTGCATAAGCACGGTCCGTCCAAGGGCACGCTCCACTTAAGCCTTTGTGACAAAACCCGAGGAGTGATCTGCTTTTATTGTTCGTGTTTATTGTTTCTGAGTGTCATTGAATAGAGAAGGGAACGGCCTTGTATCTAGCAGTACGCTTCCCTTAATCTATATGTACTTCATAGCCTTTTACGTAGACCCTGAGTCTAGATACAAGGCGGCCTTGTACATTATATATAGACACAACGGTTCCCGACTCTAGATACAAGGTGGCCTTGTAGATAGACAATGTCTACTGTACGTAGACACTATGAAACAAAAAAAAGGGGAGGAGAGGAAGAAAAAAACAGAAAAAAAAGGATGAGGAGTACTGGGAGGAGAGCAAGTAGAACAAAAAAGAAAAAAGGATGAAGAGGAGGAGGGAGAGGAGGACAAGAAGAAAATGAACGAAGTAGCCTAGATCTAGTAGAAGTCAAAGAGGGAAATTAGGCCTAGGTATCACTTTCACGGTAAATTTATTTGCCATCTGGCAACCACTTCGGAATTGTTATGGTGAGCGCGTAACTTTGGCAGGTCTGGCGACAGCTGATCTACTCGCTCAGCTTAACTCCAGGATTGCCAAAATTTGAACATCTAGACTTTAGCCTAAAATTTCCAAAGTCTAGTTCTAAATCCAGTTTCTACCTTGCTTGCTTTAGGACGCCGTTTGATGCGCTTGTTTTCATCTTCTTCAAAGTCGAAGCTTGGTGGTTGCACTGGAGATCTGAATCCAAAGGCAAATACCATGATTGCACACACTACAACACCTATTACAGGCATGGCAACATGGGGGGAAACTAGTTCCACGAGTTCCATGGTGCTAGAAAGTGGAATATGCTTATATGAAATAGATTTTGGCCACAATATGGATCTTAGGTCCACTGTTTCAGGGATTGTTTTCCTCTGTCCACCATCAACGATGGCTGCTGACGTCGCTTGTGGTCGACGTCATCAAATTGAGGGTTTGGCTGGCTAGACCTAGGGCTGTCCTTTCAAATAGAATTTTTAGGTTAAGCAGATCGTAGAATCTTAGTTGTAGAAAGAAAATCCGAAATTATTCCATGATATACATTTTCATGCCAAATACTTAATTTTTGATAGTGAAAGTATGGTGCTCTTTTCTGATGACGTATTGCGTTTGTTATGGTTGTGTCTCAACCAAGTCTCAACAATGTAGGTCAGTTCGCGAGAGTTCTCTCTCGTTCCATTGCGATAGGAAGTAGCCTTGGCTTTCTAATTGATTCTTAGGCCTAGATATAGCAGTTTTCGTACTCTGCTGAATCATCGAGGTATGGCAGTCGAAACAGAAGGCTGTTGACAGTTCCATGCACATTTACATCACCTCTTCTGTTAAGATAAGCTTGACGACTAATCTAGACATTTAGGTCCATCTACTTTCTGGTGAGTTTAGAGTAAACACTTTAAAAAAAAAGAAGTAAATTTAGTCTAGTATAACTTATTGAGATATCTACCGAAGAAGCAGGCTTATAGTATACTATAAGCC